>JAEIIG010032878.1:0-85380 GCA_018904695.1 Drosophila parvula | reverse complement strand
ATGTAAGAAGCTGGCAAATGGTATTGTTTTCGGCAACAAAAAGTTGCAAGTCAGGAGTTTTCCAGGTACAAATTTATCAAATGCATGTTTCCATGTACCAGGCGCTCAGAATGCCTCAGGAGGATGATTAGCAGCTCAGTGTAAACCTATTTTGTAACTGTATAGTGCTCTCGCGAGAGCAGCTCTCTCTTTGATTTTTCTGGCCAGCCGCACGCTTGGTAGAAAGAGAGCAACCGATCGACTGACGTCACCGCATAAATAAATAAATGGATCGCTGCTCTACTGATCTCTGATCGCCTGTTACATGAAATGTAAGAAGCGGGCAATTTTTGTTATTGTTTCGGTAATAACAACTTCCCAATCTGGAGTTTTCCCGGTAAAAATGTATCAAATGCACTACAAATATACCAATTGCGGGCAAATTTTGTTTTTGTCTCGGCAATTCTCTTGCAAGATCTGCTTGAACCCACAAATAATTGCATTTTCGGCTTGAATATTAAACAATAATATTGTTCACATTTCATTACGACATTATTGGTGCATTTATTATAAAGGAATGTTGGGTATTCAGCTTTTTTAGTTACGAAATTCCTAGAATATATGGGGCTGATCTATACCAACTTGGTAATTAACATAATTCAGCCTCTTAGCTTTGAACAAATTCAAAGCTAGAGAACTTCAATATATAATGGAATACACAATTATTTCAACTCCACGTTCGCTATCGGTTAACTCCTGCGAAATTGTATGCAGATTTTTACCTAAATCCAACTACGTCCAACACTACCAGACCTTCGTTTAGTGGACTTGTCGCCTAGGGAACTAGAAGCCTGATCCTTCCTTGCCATTACCGGTGAACTGCCGGAACCTATATTGCGGATGAGCAGCTTGAGACCACGCGCCTGCGCATCGCTGGCCTGGCTCACACTGTTCGCCTCAGAGGCTATGATGCAGAAGTCATCTACGATGTGGCCAGGTGGACTGATGTCAAAGGGTAAAATGTCGCTGAGGCTCTGCTGGGGACGATAGACGCTGCGTCGGCGAGAGGCACCATCGCCACCGAGTGAACCACCGACGGTTGCTCCTGTTCCCGGCTGCTGCTGCTGCTGTTGGGTTACTTGGTGCATCTCCTGTTGCATTTGGAGGAGGCGGGTGCGCAGACCGGTGTTGTCATCGCTAAGCCGCTGCATAAGAGCTGCTTCCTGCTCCGCCCGCACAAACGTGGGTTGTGGCAGGCACTGGTAGACGGTAGTCAGGAAGTTGCGCAGGGAGAGAAGCAATGTATCTTGCCATTGCTTTGTGAAAAACAGAGCGAAGGTGGGCGACTCCTCCGCATTGCGGCAAAACGGGAAATCTGGAAATGAAACGAATCACGTGAAATGGGCGTTGGCCTGAGAAGTCATGCATTTCAACCTACAGAACCAATCCTTCCACTCGCTTTGCTGCTGCAGCTCGCTTGCCATCTTGTTAAAAAACTCCGACACCTTGTCCGCTCGGTTGTTGCTGTAGGCCGTCACCAGATAGTACTTCAGCAGGCTGTTTTCCAACTTCTTAACAGCTGGAGGGGATTAGCTCTCCGTTAGTCAATACACTTTAAAAGTGGAAGTGGCGAAAGCTTACCTGCGGCGAATGTGTGATCCAGCTTGGAGAACAGGTTGTTGTCCAGGTGAAGCCATAGACTTCGGACAGTCTGCAAGCTGAAGTTCTGTATGGCATTGTTGAATTGCTCCAGAATCCGCTCCGCCCTGAAGTGCTGGTCCTTTTCCGTGCGCTGCTCCAAGTCAAGGGCTTTCAGGGTGCTGGAGAATCCACGAAACACCAGATATTCCCGCAGCAGGTTGTCCAAAAATGCCACTTGAGCCATTTCTGCGTTTGATTGCAGTACTCAGGAAAATGCAAGAGACTCCAAATTGGTAAAAAGTGTAAATAAATATAAGTGTGTGCCCAACAGACTTTCCGTTCATAATGCCAAAATTTCATACTAATCGAGGAAACTGGTATTCTAATGGTATTTTGTGGTATATTTATTAGCATTTAAGTGTACCTTGCGATAAGCTTGTGGTATTTTTAACGGAATTTTAAAATGATGATTTTTTTAAAATTTATTTAAATGATTTTTAATTTAAGTTCAGAATAAAATAATTTATATAAAAGCTTGCGGAAGTTGTAAAGATATTAATCTATATTAAAAGCTATTATGTACTATCAAAAGCTTATAAGCAAATACTTTATCGTGAAGTCGGACACTGAATAATAAATAAAATATCTATTAAATATTTAAATAATAATTTTAAAAGCAAACTAATCATTTAATAAATTAGTAAAAACTTGCTTATCTCACACAATGTTCGTGGACATTATTTATAGCATCGTAGAGAGCACTTCCATGCTATATATAAACCGAACAAGTCGGAAGACTACGAAGACCATTGGTTGGAATTCGCTTAGTTCGCTCCCGTTCGCTAAATGGTTAACAACGCCCGCATCGAGCACTCGTCCTCGGAGGGGCACGAGGGGGATGCCACCTGTGTGGCGTACTTCGATGGCCAGCTGTTTTCCGGCGGCGCCGACGGTAAAATCCGAGTGGGTATCCCGCGCTTCCTCGCTCTGTTCTGCGGTGGCCTGCCTGTTCAATCCACAAATCCCCCTTGCAGATTTGGTCGTCGGAACTGCAGCTGCTGGCCACCGTTAATGCCCATGAAGCGTACATCTACTGCATGGCCATCAACCAACACGGAAAGGTATACTCGAGCAGCTGCGACGGCCAGGTGCGATTCATGCTGCCGCCCTACAGAGACGCTGCCGTGCAGGAGCTCTTCCGCTGCGACGATGCCATTCAGGCCATGTACTGCGACGGCTCCATCCTGTACACGGGCGATGACAAAGGTGTGGTGACCACCTGGAGCAATGACCGGATGCTCTTTAAGTACAATCTAGTGGAGGAGGTAAAGTCTTTGGCTGGAGAGCAGAAGCTCATCTATACTGTGCGCGATCTGGACGTGGTGGTCTCTTCAGTTAGCGACGGAAAGTCTGGCAAGTACACGAACAAGGCTGTAATCCCGGGCAAGTCGCCTCTTCTACTTCTGGGACCGCTGGTGGATGGCAATCGGAGCTTTCTCGCCTTTCCTGATCGCTCTGGGATGGGTCTCCAGCTGGTCAATAACCTGCCACAGAAGCAATATGCACACATATGGCAACTGCCAGTGAGTCCTTCTAAAAATAATTCCTATATAACAGACGTTAAATAAGCGGATCCTATTCTTTTCTCAGGGCTGTCACGAGTGGATTGTGACTGCCATTTGCGGAAACGAGACATTCTTGTACTCCGGCGGCTATGACAAGAAGGTTAAGGGTTGGACTGATTTAGGATCGCCCCAGCCAACATCACTGGATGAGGTGGATGTGGGCAGTGTCGTGAATAGCATCTGTTGTGGTGACAACAACTTGGTATATATAGCCTCCAGCGACGGATTAATACGTTCCGCAAAGTTTGTATAGTCTTTGTTTCAGTTTTTAAATTGTTTTAAGTGGATTCCCTTAGTAGTGGAAATAGTAGTCCCTTAAAAGTGCAACATTTTTTATTTATGACGCAGCAGTTTACTTTATGCACTGGACTTGCACTCTTGATTGTGCTCCAGGCTGTCAAATCCCACCTGGGCCTCGATCCAGCTTGCCACTGTAAGCAGAAGCTGCTCATTGAGGCTGTTGCTCATCAGCTGCAGGCTCAGGGGCAAGCCCCTTTGGGAGAGCCGAATGGGTATGGACACGGCGGGAATGCCTGCCATGTTGGCCGGCTGCGTGCAAAAGTCCTGCACCGCACACTGATCCCTGTTGGTCAGGGAGGCAAAGTCCTTGTAGAGTGGAGCCTCGGTAAGAGTAGTCGGCGTGAGGAGGATGTCCACACGATCCTCTCCGGAAGATGGCTCAAAAACTTTGGCAAAGTCCTCTGCGATCAATCGGCGCACTCGCAGCGCCTTCTCGAAGTAGTGGTCGTAGTTCTTGCGTAGCAACAGGAAGTTTCCTGTTAGGATGCGCGTCTTTACCACCTCGTTGAAGCCCTCGGCCCGGGATAGGGCGTACAACTGTTCCGTGCTCCGCTCATCGGAGGCCCGATGGCCATACTCAATACCGTCGTAGCGCGCCATGTTGCTGGCCACCTCGCATTGGTTGAGGATGGAGTACACAAAAATACTGGCCGCCGTGTTGGGGAGCGACACCTGGCACACAGAGGCGCCTGCGCACTCCAGAAGATCGGCTACCTTCGACCACGTTTCCAGCACCTCAGAGGAGAGGCCCTGACAGTGATATTCCTTCGGTATCCCGATTCGGACTGAGCTTAGGTCAATTTTCTCGACCTCCGGTAGGTGCAGCCTTGTGTACGGCTGTCTGATGGTAGTTGAGTCCCGTTGATCCGGTCCAGCCACTGCGTTCAGGACGTCCAGGCAGTCGCTGACGGAGCGAGCGAAAATTCCCGGCACGTCCATTGAGTTGACTAGCGGGATGAGGCCGTGGCGGGAAACCAATCCGTAGGTTGGCTTTAAACCCACCACACCGCAGTAAGAAGCCGGATTTCGGGTGGATCCCCCCGTGTCCGAACCAATTGCGCTGAAATAAGAAGACAATAAATAAGAAGCAAGCATAAAAAAAGGCATCTTTTTGAAAATTTAGACATTCAAAAATAAAGTTTCCCTTAAATATACCAAGTCCTTTTTAGTATAAAAAACAAATACCGCAGTTGGTAAACAGTAAATGGGCAGCATTGGCGCACAGCTGATAGCAAGCGACGAACGGTCATTCTGTCAGAGAGTGAGTGAACGACGAAAACTTGATTATTTACGAAAATTGCGAACAAATTTGTCCCCCAAAGCGATGTCTGCGCTCTTTCGTCTGACCAGCCGCGCCGTGGCGCTGCAGCGTTCTCTGGTGGCTAGCCAAGCGGCCACCGTGCGCGCCAACCGCAGCATCAAGACGTCGCCGAAGAAAGATGAGACCATTGCGGCCCCCACTTCGGTCACCACAGAGGACTTTGCCAATCCCAGCCCCAAGAACTGGCAGAGCTACGGCTTCGACTACAAGGACCACGTTGAGGATCGCAAGGCGACCAAGTCGACGTTCTTTGTCACCGTAACACTGTGCTTGGTGTGGGGAACGTTCTACTGGGCTTACCTACCCGACACCCAGTTCCGCGACTGGGCCCAGCGCGAGGGCTTCCTGGAGCTGCGTCGTCGCGAGCAGGCCGGCGTCGATTTGATCAGCCCCAACTATGTGGACCCTGCCAGCATCTCGCTGCCCTCAGACGAGGATCTCGCCGACACGGAGATCATCATTTAAATAATTAGTGCTCTATCCTTAGTCTGTTATGTAATATGAATGCGGCTGGCGGCCAGAGCGGAGTCGTGCGGCCTGCCCGTTAATAAACTGCAAGTCTCGGCGTGTAAAAAGCTTGCGTTTTATCCATTGGTGCACAATTTCTAGTAAATATGCCAGTTTTTGTTCACGGCGCGATTGAGGTTAGGTGGAAAAACGTAAACAAGCTGATGCACAGATAAAGATACTCACGCATAGCACAGACCGGCGGCCACTGCGGAGGCGGAGCCTCCAGAGCTGCCCCCAGCAATACGCCAGTGGTCTTGGTCGAGGTCCTCGCTCCATATGTTCTTGGTAGGTCCGAACAGTGAGTCCACGGTGCCGGCACCCATGGCAAACTGATCCATATTGGTCTTTCCCAAGAGTACTGCGCCGGATTGCTTTAGGCGGGAGCAAACGGTGGCATCATAGGGCGGCACAAAGTCCTGGAGCATTCTGAAAAGGATGACTATAATGAGAATGAGTCCGTACAGACAATTGCTTTTGATTTATACCGCGAGGCACAGGTGGTGTGCACATCTTGGGTGCAAAAATTATCCTTGACCGCAATGGTCACTCCGTCCAGGGAGCCATTCGGCTTCTTTTGCTTATAGCGTTCCTCAGATTCCTGCGCCTGCTGGAGTGCTTTTTCCGGAGTTAGCCGTACAAAGGCGTTCAGAGTCTTCAATTTGACGGCATCCTCCAAAGCTTGCTCCGTCACCCGGCGAGGAGTCAATTGACCATCCGCGTAACCAGCCGTTAACTAAAATATATTCATTTTTTAAATGTTTCAGGCTTGATTATCAATAGACTCACCTGCTTAATGCTCCACTGTAAGTGTCGCCGCATTTTGCGAATTGAATAACTGCGAGCTACGAATGATTTAAGCGGTTATTGGCTAGCTATCCGTGAAAGAAATCATAACAAATAAATTTAAGCTGTATTATTGTTAAGCTTATCTGGTATTTTTCGTTAACCCAATATTTGGGCACACTGTACTTCATGGCTGTAACAAAGGGGCTTAAATATGGTTCAGAAAGATTGGTTCTTTGTGAAATATGAATTAAACATTAATACAATTTCTGTTGTATGTCTTAATGGCCAAATTTTTATATGTATGTATCTACTTTCAGTGATTTTAATTGTTAAATAGCGAAAATCAGAAGCACACATTCTTAATAACAAGCAATTGTTGTCCCACTCGAACCCCTTTAAATTAATTTAGCTACACCCTTGATATCCCCATAAACTTTTTGGCCTCATAGCCCCAGAAAACAATTGTTACAAGCTACACCCATGCGCCCGGCAGCTGTTATTGATTAGAGGAGCGATAAAAATCCAGACAAACGCATTTATTGACAATAGTGAAAAGCGTCGAGGCTTTCAAGTTATCTAACATCAATCAATCGGTTTGAATCATCTAGAGTGCTCTTGAAGAGCGTCCAAAGGCATCCCAAGAACCTTTAGTAGCTGAAACATGGCCAAGCTGGACGAGCGGATCGGCTTTATCGGGGGCGGAAACATGGCCTTTGCCATTGGCTCTGGACTCATCCGTTGCGGAATCGTCAAGGCCAGCCAGGTGCTGGTCTCCGGTCCGCACATTGAGAACCTGCAGCGATGGCGGGACCTGGGCGCCGACACTAGTGACGACAACAGCCAGGTGCTGGAGCACACAGACATTATCTTTATATGCGTCAAGCCGCATATGCTCGCTTCCTGCGCGGCCCAGCTAAAGTACACGCATGTGCCGTCCGCCAAGGACGCCAACAAGCTGATAGTCTCGGTACTGGCTGGCACCACCCTCCAAACGCTGGAGGAGCAGTTTGCCTTCATGCAGAACTCCGGCCTAAAGGTAATCCGCACCATGCCCAACACCTCCATGCAGGTGGGCGAGGGCTGTACGGTGTACACGGGCAACTCGCGGGTTACCCTCCACGACCTGGAGAAGATCCATCTCATGCTCAACGCTTTGGGGCTGGCCCAGCAAGTGCCGGAGTCCATGATCGACGCAGTCACAGGAGTGGCGGGTTGCGGTCCAGCCTTCGTCTACACCATCATCGAAGCTTTAGCTGACGGCGGTGTCAAGCAGGGGGTACCCCGCCAGATGGCTTTGCAATTTGCAGCTCAAACTCTGCTGGGCGCTGCGAAGACCGTGCTCATCACCGGCAAGCATCCAGCCGTGCTGCGGGACGAAGTCTGCTCGCCCGGCGGGTCCACCATCGCGGGTGTTCATGAGCTGGAGAAGGGAAACCTGAGGTGATTTCATTAACTATTTACATTTTAGTTTATCAATCTAAACAGGATTATCCTCTTTTAGAGCTACGTTAATAAACGCAGTGGAGAAATCGTGTCAGCGCTCCGCTGAGCTCGGAAAGAAGTGAGGCTTTTGGTGACCTCCATCTCCGCATCCTTTGCTCTCTACACATAATATTGTTATGGAAAATGCTTCGTGTTGATATTATATTACTACTAATGTAAAGCTTTAGTTTATTCGCGATCTTTTTTGCTGACATACTCCACGCACTTGGAGGGATCTGTGGGGAAGTACTCCTGGCACTTGGTCATCAGTCGCTTAAGGCCCTGGATGTACTTGCGCTGCGTCTCGTCGTTCATTACGTGGGCCACGTTCTTTGAGAAGATCTTCTCACGACCAGTACGAGCATGGATACCCACCATGGTCACGCCGATAGGCCATGGAGCGTTGCCGATGGCCATCTCCAGGTAGGCGTCGCTGGCGGTGATGTAGTTGCGGTTAAGCAGGTGCTTGCAGATGTCGCGCAGACTATCTAGGATATCCTCCGGCAACGTGTGGTGTTTCAGCTTGCGGAACAGCGGCTTCACGTACTCCTTGGTCTGTGTGTAGATGACTCGCGTCATCTTCACCTTAGTGGACATCTTTTCGTGCTTGCTATAGTTTGCGATCTGGTCATTCCACAGCTTGAGCAGGAAGGTGAGCAGTGTGATTATTACGTCCATATCGTAGTCCTTGTTGCGACCCATTTTCTGGGCCATCGTTTGTATGCTCTCCCAAGACACGGACTCGTCCAGCTCGGCGAGGTCCGACTTCTTGTCTTCCTTGGCGGTGGGTGCGTTGGCGAACATTTCTTGTAGGTAGGCGGCGTCCACCTGCTCCATGGCTTCCTGGAAGTCGTTGCGGAAGCCGCGATTCGCCTCCGGCTGTGAGATCTCGCATTGTCGCAGTCTGTCGAAGGCTTCTGGTTCTGTTTCGCCGAATATCAGGATGGGTTCTCCGCGCTCCCTAAGTCTCCGGATGACCTCTGTGCGCGGCAGGATGTTTTGGCCGTCGGCCACGAAGCTGTAGGCGCCTTCGGTGGTCTGCCCCTGGGCCTCAACTGACTCCTGTTTCTTGTAGCCCACCTTCTGCAGCACCTCTTCCGTGTCCTTGGCATTCAGGTCGCCGCGCCTAAAGTACTTCTTCTTGTCATCCACCAGCTGCTTCTGTTCAAGCAGTTTACGTTTGCGGGCTATTTCTGCTTTCAGGATATCCATTTTGCCCGGATTTGTTAATAACAATGTGTTTAATACAAACAAAACAATATACAATGCGTCTTACAGTGTGACCAAGCTCCGAAAGCTGATAAACCACGACTACAGGCTTTCCGGACATAATAATACCAGAACAATTTAGTATTAAAAAAGAGCTCTTAAAAAATCAATGAGATTTATTAAATAACTACAAATACTTCAATTATTCCTTTTTACTTTAATCTATAAGAAGACAAAGATATGTTTTAATTTGACGTAATTAGTATATACATACATACAAACATATAAATGATACAGCATTTATAATTCCATACCTGGTCACACTGGCCCAAATCAATAAAAAAATAGACAAATTTTATAGAAATACATTTTTGGTTTAAAAATGCCAAAGAAGATGGGAATCAACTCGAAGGCGGTGGAGGCCCGCGAGCGCAAGGAAGCCACAAAAAAGGCCACGCAAGAGAAGAAGTCCAAGGAGGCGGAGGACCGCCTTTGGCACGACGACGACAAAAGTCTGGCCAAGAAGCAGCAGCGCAAGGATGAGGAGGAGCGCAAAAAAGCTGATGCCGCCAAGCGGAAGGCCGAATCGAAGGCTCTGCTCGACCAGGAGATGAGCTCCATCAGCACGCAGCGCAAGCAGCCGCTGGCCAAGATTAACCGCCAGCAGATTCTCGAAGAGATAGAAAAGAAGCAGCGCGTTATTGAGGCGATCAACGAGGCCAACAAACCGGCTGCCACCCGTGTTGTGGTCCAGAACAACGTCGTGGAGGAGAACCTGAATCGATCAATGGCCGACACCGATGTGGCCACCAACATTGACGAGGCTCTGGTGGTGCTGAGGTGAGTACTCCCTCCAGAAATATCATACTCTCGTCCAAATCCATTTCTAACTTCTATGGAATATTCTTTTCCAGTGTAAACGACAACGAGGACGACAAGCATCCAGAGAAGCGAATGCGAGCTGCCTACAAGACCTTCGAAGCCAATAATCTCCCCCGCATCAAAGCCGAGAATCCCTCGCTCCGCATGTCCCAGTGGAAGCAGCTGCTAATGAAGGAGTGGAACAAGTCTCCGGACAATCCCTTCAACCAGACGCGCTAAGTGCCATCGGACTACGGATTTCCATTGCCCCTCTCCCATCGACGAGTGTGCGTACTCTAGTGACTGTTTGCTGCCTAGCAGCAAAGACAAATCCAAGGGATCGTCAACGACTTTGAACTCTACGCAGAATTTTAGCTTATACCGAAAGTTGTGTGCAGAATAAATTATTTATTTATTTAGGCCCAATCAAATTATTTAATTTAATAATAATGAATGAATTGTTCGCTTTCATTAATTAAACTTCTGTTGGAAGATAGAAGATACGTAGAATTCATAGCTAGTTAGCTTTCGATCTTAGCATGGTTGAGCTATAATTAATGGATGGTCGAATTTGGTGCTCTTGATATCTTATGATCTCTAAGATGTATGAGGCTTCTCTGAAGAACTGATTGAGTCTGTTTTTCCTAGGTCTGATCTCGAGCAGAGTTTGTGTTTGTATAAAAGAGAAATTACGCTGTGATTATGTAATAAATCAATAAAATTATACAAAAATCGGTCGAGTAAACATAGCCCAAGCGAGGAGGGTCTAAGGTCTGAAAGAGAGATAAGCGAAGACCGCTTTCCTTCGCTTATTTAATGCCCAATTTTGGTATTTGCCAGTGCTTCCAAAGAGTTTGTGGCCCTGATCCGATTCCGGTTGCGTTTTGTGAATGAAGTAATTATATGTATTGCTTTGATTGCCGTTGTCGTTTCAGCGTCCATTTGTCCATTACTTTTTTTACTCAGTGGTGCAAAATAGAGAGAATAATAAGTGCTTCCGCTTTCACTGTTTGCTACTTGGAAGTTTGGTGGCGTTTTGTAAGCTACGAAAATATTGTTGCTGTTGCTCGTAACATCAGCTAGTTAAATATGTGCTTACAGTCATTATGCACCTCTTTCTGGGCATTAAATTTGCTTTTATCTCTGCAATTATATGAAAATAGGCAACTTTTTCCGAAGAATTGAGGAAGAGGAGGAGGATGATGATGGGGACGATGATGGGAAGAATCAGATGGATAATGAGAAGAATTATCCCTGAAAGTCTATCCTTCTTGCCTTGTCACCGTCAATAATTTCTCTTAATCCCAAAGTCTTTGTGCTTTGACCAAGAATGCTATGAAATCAGAATCCACTACCTGTCGACACGTTTGATAATTTAGTTCAGTTAATACAATACATTCCTTCCTACTACATACTATATATTCATTCCGAACGTTTACAAATTAGCAGTCTTACATATACTTGATTTTTCAAAGGTTTTTAATTTTAAAATTTGGAGTTTTAAACATATTTGTAGAACAATGGGCACAAAAAGTGTTCGAGATTTGGTAAACTACTACGAAGATTTGATTGTGGCTTGGAGCATCCATGCCCGGGATAAGCCAGGGAGGATGCATGGCGGCCAAACCGCGACTATGCGCTCGCTTAGCGATGTTTCAGTGCATTACCTAAACGTAGAGGCATCTGCGACAGGGAAGCCTCATCTCGGGGTCCTAAAGATGATCGACTCAGTGCAGATACCGAAAGAGCTGATTGTGGCTTGGAGCAACGATGCTTGGAATAAGCCAGGGAGGATGCAGGGCGTACAATTCGCGACTATGCGCTCGCTCAGCGATGTTCCAGTGCATTTCCCTGATGTGGAGGAACCTCATCGCGGGGTCCTAAAAGTGATCGAGTCTGTGCAGATACCAAAAGAACTGATTGTGGCTGGCAGCATCGATTCCTGGGATAAGCCAGGGAGGATCCAGGGCATCCAGTTTGCGACTATGCTCTCGCTCAGCGTTATTCCAGTGCACTACCCCGAAGTGGAGGAACCTCATCGCGGGGTCCTAAAGGTGATCGACTTTGTGCAGACAACGGATAATACGCCGTTCAGGCCAGAACCGCAGTCAAACGGTAAGTTTGTATTAGAGCTCGCTTTGATAACACTGAAACGCCGTATCATTAGAAAAGCCTTTTGGTATCGACTGCTTGAAACATGTAGCTCGCTGGCTATCCCATTTCTTCAGGCTTCACAGACCTAGTCAACGAAGTAGTTCTGTAAGATCTGGGAAGAGACGCGTGTGATCATGGTGCACATCTCGAATTCACTGACATTGTTGGACATTTCGAATATGTAACATATATAATATATATGTTATAGTCCAAAAACCAATTGGAAACCTTAGGACAAGAGAAAAATACATTTACTGCTATAAATATAATAAAGGTTTTTGCTAGTGCTAATATTTACTTTGATGTTTTATTTTAGATCCGGAATTCACGTTTGGGTCTTTAGGGGGTAGCTTTGAAGTTACAGACTTGATTAAGACATCGTGTTTTAAAATGGCTTTTAATCTTACTTTCTTATTGCTGGGCATTTGCCCGTTATCGCTTTATGTGCTCACTCGGAAGCGGCCCATAAATGCCTGGATTGCATTCAACAATTAAAATGTTCCACTGCAGCAGATTCAATTTTTGAACTTCCAACACAACCAGCCAGTTGGCGGCTAACAGCCAGCCGCTCTGTTAACCGCTGGCAGCTCTCTTGACTGTTCGCTGCCGCTGTTACCTGTTACCTGTGGCTGACTGTGCTTTCTTTTTAATAAAAATTTCTTTTGTCGCCGCGCAACTTCTCATTCAGTGTCAGGCCTTCGAAGGCAGCGGACGCGTCGTGGTCATCACATTGTTCGTGCGAGGGAAATGCAAATGCCTGAAAACCAATATTGATCGCGAGCCGAGAGAAAAGAAAAGTGCGAGAGACGGACGTGTTTGGAAAATCGAATCGAATTTCGTACGGCAAAGTCAGCGGAAATCGCAACAACGGTAATTCGTGTGTGTGTGCACAGTGTGGAGTAGAGTGTCTTCATATCTTGTGCTCTCTCGCGCTGTCAGTGCCTGTGTGAACTTTATTGATTTTCAAAAACAAACTCAATTAGCGGAGTATTCATCCAAGGATATCATCGACATCATTCAGGCAGCTTGCGGGTAAGAATTGTGGGTCATACGGCTAGGAATGCCACTTACGGCCATTACAGTTGCAGTTGCAGCTAATTAACATGCTGCACTCGGCGAGGCGGCGAAGACAAAAAAACAAACTGCTGCTGGCCACCACCAGGGCTGGAAATCAGGGCAGGCCCACACGAGTTCGTGCCCTAAGTCTTTTGTTTCGCTTCTTCACCTGCCACTTGGCTTTTTGTCGCCGGCCCTTGGCACTGCTGCTGCACTTTGTTGGTCGACAAAAAGCCATCGTTACTCGGTTTTTTTTGCACAGAGAACAATTATGTACGATGGCTTTTTACCACCCCTCAGGGCAGATCTCGCTCTGGCTTACTTTCCTGCCCATCAAATTCGGTTGACCCACAAATCGTGGACTACATGTTAATTGACGTTAACTTGTTTCCGCGATTTCGCATTCTGCCTGACGAAAAAGTAGCCGAGGTTCATCGACCACCGCTGGCTGGCTGTCTGTCTGCCTGGCGTTATGTAAAGTGCACAATAATTGAATTCTGGTAATGAATTCACACTTTGCATGAGTTGGCGATGGCTTGCGCTTGCGTGTTGGCGGTATGTTTGTTATGCGGCCGCTGGGCCTGGAGATTATTCAATATACACAGGCGAGGAGATAACGAGATCAATTGGCGGGCAAACCGTTAGCTAATTTATTACTTTCCCAAAAGGTCGAAGCAGCATAGCAATGTTCCCAATCGGCCGCTAAGGAGTGCGCCGCCTGATTTATAGCCATCGCCAACGACCCAAATTGGCCAGCGAGCCAGAATCAACATACATATTTGCTGTATGCTTGGCTATAAGCTATAAGCGGACGCAGAGAACAGAACAGAACAGAGGTTGGAGCCAACCCATTTACTGGATGGCACGCGTGGCAGCCAATAGCGATTTCCAACGCTGCTGCTGCTGCTGCTGCCACTCGTATTGCAATTGCATTAGCAACCCAAAAAGCCAAGTGACCATAAAGAGGCGGCAGGCATCAGGCCTAGACCGAATTACCTACGAGCTACTAACATAGCTCTATCTCCCCCTCGAGATCTGGCCTTTTACGGGGGCTAGGCTCTGCCACCGCGTCCTCCTTCCGCCGACGCCGCCGCCGCCGTCGCCGCCGAGGAAGTCACACTCCGTCACCGAAAACGCACTGACAGCCTTGAAAGATTTATTGGCTGGCCAGCTAGGCGACGTGCGGCGATTCTGCAAATGGGATACATCCATCCATTCGCGAACATAGTCAATCATCGCTCGCTTATCTGCCTTATCGCTTGCTCTCCGAATTTGTCTTGGACATCGGGCCTCCTCGCCACTTTCCTTTTTATTTACAGACACATATTGCGGTTGCCCGCAGCTCGTGCCTAGTTTTCTGACAAAACACTGTAAGAAAGGTGGGGTTTGCTTTAGAGTTTATAATATTATTGTCTAAAATATTACTACTCTTAAAAAGAAAATAAGTTTGAAATGGATTTAAACAAAACGAATTGAATAATATATTTATTTTGAAATTCACAACATACTTCTTAAATTTATAACAATTTTTAGAATATGTTAAAAAACCACTTGACCTTCAAGATCAAGATGTGGTATGTTAAATAAATATCGTCATATTTTCACTGTGGACCCGAGGAGTTTCGTACAACTCCAACTCCAGCTATATGACTGTCATTCAATGCTGGTCCGCTGGTGCTTTTCTGTACGCTTTTTCTTCAAATCAGCACTTCAGCGTCAGTCTCAGTCTCAGCCTCAACCGTTGCCATTTGATTGCTCGGACAGTACTTTAATAATAGCAATTCCATTGTAAAATCCATATCGTTCGCGTATGCGCATGTGTGCAGCGCATAATTTCATCGCTTTGTGCCATAAGTCGTTGTAAATTTCAACTTGCCGTCGTCGACTTCATTAAAACTAATAAAATAGCAGCAAATTCGAGTTTTCGAGAGTGTGCTTAGAGTGTGTGTGTGGTGTGTGTGTGTGGCATTCGAAGTGCTCTCGGCTTGAACTTCACACTCTGGCGCGGCGGCGCAAGCTAAAATTTCACCATTTCACTTTGAAGAACCTGCGAATGTGCGCATTATTATAATTAAGATTTCAGGCACGTTGCCTTGACTTTCATTGCCATTTCTTAGACGCTCAGCGCTTAGCGCTCAGCGGCTATTTCGGTTTATTGATTTTTTAGTTTTTCGCTCTCTATAGACAGTATTTGTCTGTGTTTCTGTGCTGGCGGAGGAATTCCTCCCGATTAGGCCATTGGGGTTATTCATTTCTATATGCTAATCGCCACTTAGCATAGGTGGGCGTCACTTTCTACCAGTGTCGATGAATCGGGGCGAGAAATCCGAGCGGAAATCCGATTTGGGGGCCACACGGATTTCCTCTCGACTTTCGGGAATTCGCTCGAACTGATTGCACCACTCGAATGATTCACGAGATGGCCCGAGGTGTGTGCACTTGCCGAGATTTGTTAACAACCAAGGCGGCTCATAAGCCGAGTGTGTGTGTGTGTGTGGTGTGTGGCCAAGAGCGATTACGCACCTTAAAAAGTGAAATTTCTCGCCTTGTTTTGTTTCGCCTTTTCGTTTTTCGCCAGAAAGAAATGCAAATTAATTCGAATGACTAATACAGCGGTGATTTCGGTGGAAGGGAAATACCTTAAGGCCATCAAAATGGAAACTGCCTAAGGTCAAGAAAATCTCTAAGCATGCACACAGAGAAAAATGTGATTAAAACAAAAAATATAAAAGGTCTAAATATATTTTCTTTCGATAATACATAAAAAGTAAGCCTGATAATTCGATGTTCAATTAAAATACATGTATACGTTTTATTTAAAATATTTTTAAAAGTTTTTTCAATAATAAAATCCTTAAATTAAGTTTAAATTTGTTGTCAGAGTCAAAATGCTAATTGATGTTTAGTAATATATATTGTTATTAATGATAAAAATTCAGGGGATTAAAAGCTAGTCGAGATCACAACTTAGTAATATAAAATAACTTATATTATGAAGTAGAAATAACATATAGAAATGTTAATAACAAGGAATAATAAAGTAAACAGATCCAAGACTATGGCAATAGATACAAAATGTCCTATATTTTTTTTCACCTATTTTTATAAAGTAATTTTAAAGTGCATTTACCGCTGGGATCGTCGACAGTCGAATAAGCATAGGGTTTCCAAGCCCAATACCCGGCTTCGTCCACATTCCAGCCGCACTCTGGCACTAGCCATCGCCATCGCCATCGACTGTGTTTGTCCAATGATCGTTAACGGGGTCAGGCAACGCTACGTACACGGCTTTCTGCCGCCTCTTCCCGCCGCTGTTGGTTTATTTTGTGGTACCTCCTCTGGGGTCTGGCGTTTCGAAGTCTGGGGCCTGGTATCTGGTATCTGCCTGGCTGATTCACACAAAAAAATCAACAGAAAGAAAAAACGTGAGCCGGACCGGCGGCCAGATCTTCGACAGCGCCGCCACTGCAAGAAGGTTGCCTTGCCCAGTTGCCTCATACTTCCATACGAAAAAATTTCACTGATTTTAATTGTTTTTATTTTGCGTCCCGTCCTACCGTTCTGGTTTGGCTGCTCGACGGCACACGGCGTGTGCGTTTCTTTTGCTCTGCGGTTAATGTTAAAGTTGAGGCATAAATTCGGTAAGCCATAAATAATTCTCTTTGGCGCCGCACCAGAGTCCAATCCTCACCGCACCGCAGCCCCAACGGAGCAGCACTCAGAAGCTGAGCGAGAAATTTTTCGGCTGCCAAAAGTGAAAGTTGCAGCTGCCGCTGGCGTTGCCATTGAAAAGAAATAAGAAACGTAGGAAAGCGCCGAGCAAATCGCTTGCTCTTGCTCTTGCCCCAGCGACAGTTTAAAGCCGCGTCTTAGGGTCTGGGTCTGGGTCTCGGTCTAACTAATGACTCTCTAGCCGGGCTGCTCTTTGTCAACATCGCTAGCCGCAGGGGGGATTAACCATTTTCATTATTATGTGTTTCGTTTTGTCGTCGTAATTATGTTTACCACGCTTTTGATTGTTACTATTCCGGAGCCATTAAAAATTACACCTAATTGCGGTGGTCCGTAATAGACGTGCGACTTTCGGGGCGTCGGTGTCTTCTTCGGCGACACCAGTTCCTCGCCAGCATAATTGTGGGAATCGCAGCGAGCGAAATGAGTTAATCCCAGAGACCGCGGCAAATTGTGTAATGTGAAAGTAAACGACTACGGCGGCGGCATCAGGCTTAATCCGCCGAAGGAAGTGTCTGTGGCGAGGAACTGGGTCAGTTTTGGGAGAGAGAAGGGTTCGTTGAACCCAGGAGTGGCTTTGGAATGCGCCGGCTTGGAACTCGTTTCCATATTTAAATTTAATTAAATTAGCACTTTCTACGGCCGTACGACACAAGCAGCAAGAAAGCCGTGCCTCACATATTGAATAATAATTACAAACAATTAGCACAGTGACCCAGATGCGTGAATTATGAAAATGAAAATGCAGTGGCTGCCGCCCAGAAATTCCTTCGGCGACGGCCATAATGGAAAGTGGCAATCAAGTCCAGCGCATGGCTTGAATGTGCAATGAAAATCGCGTTCGCATGTCCAAAGCTGCCTTGTTGACAAGAAGTTTGTGTCTTAAGTCTTTCGTTTGACGCGTGCTTTCCCACAAGTTCCACAAGCAGGACGCTCCAATCCACTCCACTGAATGGCCTCGGCTTCTTCTCCAGCTTCTGGTTGAGCTTCTTCTTCAGCTCAGCTTCCAGCTACAGGTTGTGTTCTTTTTTATTAGCATACTGATAAAAGCGAACGTGTTGTCCGACGACTTGTGTATGCTGCGGACATTAAAAACTGATGGGAAGAGCAAACAAGTTCCCAAATTGTGACCCAATTACCCAGTTAGCCAGTTAGCCAGTCTGCTGGTACCAGTTCTACTTGGCCGAAATGAATTACGGGCCATCGACGGGGCTGGGGCTTTGCTAAATTCAGTGGAACCAACATTCAGTTCCACTGCCAACATTTGCATAACATCCCAAGAACGCAGAACAGAAAGCACAATCATTGGCCAATTCATTGACAATTGGAATGAAAGTTGGTAAATGGCCAGACTCCGGAGACTGCGGGACTCCAGATCGGAGATTACCCGCAATTGTTTCGTGCGGCACAGGCCGCATGCAATCGAGAGGAAATCTAGACCATAATAATAAGCGTGGCAATTTGGAGACACCACCACTGGCTCGAGCACCACTCTGGCAATTGGCGCAATTGCACTTTCATTTGGGATTCTTGCTGCCCCATTCCAAGTCCATTGCGGCATCTCACGAACCCCCGGCTCTCTATGAATAAATTTCTACGCCACTTGATTGACGGGCCGCTGCGATTAAGCGCATAATGAGGCGCGCTCCTTGACTTTGGAGCAGCAAATGGCTGCCGCTTTTGACATTGACGTGGAGCTGGCTCTCCGCGCACAGTGAGTGAGTCAGTCAGTCATAATTAGCGCTGGGTATTTCGGCTGGGTGACATTATCGATGTATTTTTTGATTGAATGAAAGTTGAACTGTGTTTTTGAAAGTGAATTTCTGTAGCGGCAGGCAGAAGACGAAGCGATTCGAATCGAATCGAATTGAAACGAAAGCCCCTTCGATTTTGGCTCTTTCCGTGCCAGCAGAATATCGAAGACGAGCGTTAGACAATAGCCAAGACTATTGGCCAGGCCAGGCCAGCGGCTGGCTGGCGGCTTGGCTGGCTGGCTGGCATTTGGCTCGCTTGACATAACCACAACAAGCCACAACTCCCAGACGGGTTTTCCACTCGCTCTGCAAAAACTGGCTGCTCACATTTGGTCAAATTTCACTTTTTCCTTTTATTTGCTTGCTGGCTGACTGCAACTCTAGCCGCTGGCCGGCCGCTGCGACTTCTGCTGCAGCTGGAGCTGCTTTTCATGAAAATCAAAGCAATCCCATCCAGTCACTCGCTCGGAGCAGTGTCAGTGCCAAATTTGGAGTGCACCAGTTGTATGTAGTTGGGTTAATTGTAAGCGACACTGCTGCAGCGGCTGGCTATGTTTTGATCTGCACTCATAACTCGCTGGCGGAATGGTACTGTGCTCTTTGTTTTGGCCAAAACAAAACACTTCTCGCCCAGCAGCGGCGACACGGTCATGTCTCAATTAAAGCAACCTACGGTGCTGTGCTCGGTGCGGTGACAAATTGCCGAGGCTGAGAGGCCGCCATCGGTATTCGAAGCAGCAGCAACAGCAACAGCAACAGCAGCAAGTGGCTGCAATTTTCGCACCATAAACGTGGAAGCGGTCCGCTGTCAAAGCTTTGAAGTGACAGCGGCCTTGCGCAGTCTTTGAAATGAAGAGTGGTTTGGGCTTGGGCGGAAGGTCTGCAATTGAAGACTCTAACTCGACTCTCCTCTCTCGTTGCAGCCAATCGAAATGGGAGGCAGTCGCAGCATCGGGTTGCTGCTGGCGCCAGGGCTCCTGCTGCTGTGCATGGCAGCAGCTGCCACGAGAGGAGAACCCACCACGGAAACGCCCTCTGCTCTGCTGCCCCTGGAGGCGCGAAATGCCGATGGTTCCGGCGAAGAGGACGTCATCTCCACCAGCTATGTTCTCCCCAATCAGATTTTTAACGAGGGCAAGCCCTACTATCCACGTCAGGATCCGGTGTCCGGCCAGCTGGACTTCAGTGCCAAGAAGCCAGCTGGTATCCAGCCGGAGGCCAATGAAGTTTTGGATCCCAACGAAAAGATCGTGCTAAGCGGCGCCAGCTCGCCCAACATCCACGACTTCCTCAACCTGCCCGTAAAGTACTCCTCGTCGAAGTTCGTTTATCCGCTGGTCTCCAGTTCGTACGCCAATTTGAAGTACCAGGGCAGCAACAAGAACTACATCACGAATAAGAAGCCCACCTCGGTGGTGGCTCCAGTTACGCCTCCGCCACCCAACTACCACAGTTCCAACTTCTTTACGGTGCCCACCACCAAGCTCACGGCAGTGACGCCAACGGCGGGAGCTTACTATCCAGGCAGCAGCAGCAGCAGCTCCACCACATCCACCACTACAACCACCACGACAACAACGACTCGGGGAACTTTGCCGCCTGTGAGGAGACCGATCAGCACAACTACGACCACAACCGCAGAGCCAACGAGTCCGGCGGCAAAGTACACAACAACCTCCCGCCGGCCCATTCCAGTGCACACGGCCTCCACAACGCCTCAACCGCCGCGCACCAGCACCACCCGCAGGAAGTTCGTGCCCACCAAGAAGTACAGTCCAACAGTGGCCGGAACTACGTCCAGACCCCTGCTCAACCAGGAGGAGCAGCGTCCGGTGAAGACACCCCAGTCCCCACGACCCACTCCCAGCAGCAGCGACGTGGCCTTCACCACCCATCACGCCACGCCGCAGGCTGCCATCTTCCCCACTGAACCGGCCACAACCACTAAGATGTATACCACCAGCAGCACGAGTCCGCCAGTGGTGTTTACCGAAGGTCCGACTCCACCGCCCGCCTTTAGTCCCATTCCGGGAGCTGGAACTGGAATTCCCAACCTGAATCCAGCGGATGTTTACCAAACGCTGGGCCAGAAGAACACGCAGGCGGAGGAGCAGCAGCAGCAACTAGAGAAGCAGCAACAAATGCTGGAACACCAGCAGCAACTGTTGCAACAGCAGCAATATCAAGAGCAGGAGCAGCAGCAGCTATACCAGCAGCAACAATACCAGCTGCAACTGGAGAAGCAGCAACTGGAAAAGCAGAAGCATCCATACCAGCAGCAACTGGAAAAGCAGCAACAGCAGCAACATAATCAACAGCAGCAGCAACATCATAAGCAGCAGCAGCAGCCACATCAGCCTCAGCCTCAGCCTCTGCCCCAGCCCCAGCCACCAAACCAGCCACAGCTGCCGAATCCTCCTAAGCCACCAATGACCCTCAGCGATATATTTAATAGCCTGGCCGAGGAGGAGTCCAATGTGGCGCACAACTACCAGCAGAATCAGGGATTCGATGCTCAGGGCAACCTCATTGAGCCCATTGCACCCTCCAAGCCATCGCCATTCGCCATGCAACAGCCAGGAGCACAACAACAGCAGCAGCAGCCACAGCAGCGACCACCCCAAGCCAACGATCAAAAGGTGATCTCTGGTAGCCAGGAGAACTACAGCAACGAGTATGTGTCCTACCAGGTGCAGCAGCCCAATGTGATGCAGTATCGACCAGCGCCGGGCCAGATCAACAACGTGGTCATCTCGCCAGGGCAGCAGTCCGCCTCCTTTGTGCTCGGCAGCCAGGTGCAGCAAGTGAGCGTGGGTCACCCGAGCGTGGAGAAGGAGACGATGTTCGCCAAGGACACGCCGGGTGTGCAGTACGGACAGGTGATCAATGAAGACATTGGTAACATCAAGAGACCCCTGAAGGAGCCAGCGAGCCCCACCAGCTACCAGCAGATGCCGAGCCTCCAGCAGAACTCGAACTTCCACCAGAACGGTAATGCTGCCACACCCGGAACACCTGGAGCTGTTTCCTACCAAGAACCGCCACCGGAGGCGCCCAGTCCATATCAGCAGCTGCCCCTGATCGGCTCCAACAAGAGGCCAGCCAAGAAGCCCGTGCCCAAGCCGGAACAGGTCAATCAGGCTTATCCAGCTCCGCAGACCTCGACGCCATATCAGCCGCAGCCTACGCCGCCGGCTGTGGACGCCCACGTAGATGAAACCAAGGAGCTCCTGGTAACCACCAACATTCGGTTCCCCGTACAGGGTGAAGAGTCTGTGGAACTATCCTCATCTGCTGTGATGCCGGGACCTCCTGCTGGGCCACACATCAATGGCCATGCCCAGCCCCTCAGTCTGCAGCAGATTCAGAACTCCAATCCAGTTGTTTTCCCCAAGGTCAAGGATGAAGCAGCTCCCGGAAACGCTAACGTGCAGATCCAGCAGCATGAAGTGCTCAACCTGAGCCAGCAGAAACCACCATTGGTAAGTCCCTTCTTATGAGCTTCTAACTTGAAGTTAACTCCATTTGTTTTCATAGAAATTCCCTGCCCAGCAGCCTGGACCTGGCGAGCAACCATCCCGTGACATGGAGCCTCCGCCACGATACCCAACCACGCAGCAACTACCTCAGGCTCCACCCACTCCTGGCAAGCGACCACCGGCAGCCTTTTACAACGAGTTCAACCGCAAGCCACAGAACGGACCGCGTCCCAGCAATCTGCCCAACATCCTGCCTCAGTTCCGGCCGAATGCCAAGATATCCAGTGGACATCCGCCTTCGTTGAAGCAGGAAGCTGGCAACATCCGGCTGCCCCAGCAGGGTGGTCCTAAGCGTCCTTACAATCCCTCCGTGCCGCCACAGTTTGCCCATCGTCGCCAGCCCTTGCACCAGCAGCAGTTGCAGCAACAGATGCTGCAGAAGCGGTATCCCATGAACCGCATCTCGGAGTATCCCGTGGGACCCAGTCCGGGGGGAGATGTGAATAGAAGGGTCTACAGGCTGCCCCCATATGGTGGTCAGAACGTGCCCTACCTGCCCGACCACATGTATCCCCGCCGACCCCACGGCCCTGGTCCCCTGAGATCCGTTGACGGTTATCCCGCCGAACGCCACGCTCCATCGGCAGGTGGCGAACCCTACAAGACCATTGATGCCGAGGCAGCAGCCGACTTTGAGGAGGAGGATCTGGTGATCAACGATCCACCCCAGCCCGTAACACCCGGCAAGGATCGCAAGGGCGTGGAGGAGACGAAACTGGAGCCAGTTGTTACCCTGCAGATGTTGCAGTCGCAGAAGAAGGCCGTGAGTCTGCCCGGCGATGATACCGGTGCCGGAGAGATCCAGGTTACGGCTGACAATGATCCACAGGAGGCAGAGGCCTCCAAGCTTAGCCAGCAGAAGTTGGATCCCAGCGGACTTTATGTCGTATTTCCCATGAAGGGATCCGAGAAGGGTCAGCCGGAGGGAGAGGCACCCTCAGCCCCGGCCGAGTACCAGAACACTCCCTTCTCTGTGATCCGCGACCAGCCACAAGAGCCGATCCTGAAGAACAAAAAGCCCCAGTCGCTGCAGCAGCAAAACAAGGCGCAGCAGGTGCCCAAGGAGAAGTTCCCCTATCCCATCGAGAAACCAGATCCCTCGTACTCAGAGCTCAATCCTGAATCGCAGGGTGCTGTTCCCGGAGTACTCATCGCTCCCAGAATCATCACGGGAGCTCTCGGCACCGGAACAGAAACACCCATAGCCATTGCCTACACGCCCACGGAGCCGAGTCGCTTCCGTCAGGAACAGGGTCAGAAGTTCTCCAACATCAACCTTGCCACGTCAGTGATCAACGAGATCCGCCACGACACCCAGACGGAGGAAGGTCTGAGCAGTGACTTTGATCTGCGCGGCCAGAACTTCGAGAAGGACTTTATGGCGCCCTTCTACCCCAGTGTGAGTCTGGGCGGAGCCAGTGGAGCTGCGGCCATCAACCCGGCGGCCCCGAGCAACTGGAATATCTTGCCCTCGACCACGGACCAAGCGATTTACGAGAAGAACAACATAAACAGGGCTGATGTCGAGACCACAGACGACAAGAAGGTGGAGGAGGAGCAGCCCACGGCGAGTCCGCTGACAGCAGAGAAGAACTCCGAGATGGACAGCTTCCAGCCGCAGCTGCAGGGTGGATTCAAGCCCATCTATCCGCCAGGCTACAAGCACGTGGAGCAGGTTGAGCAGGAGGAGATAGCTGGCGCCAAGAATGCTGCCCAAAATCAGCCACTGGCCCTGCCACTAGTGGGCACCACGGCGAAGCCTTCCACGTCAGCTGCCCCACTGAGTAGTAGTTCCAGCTCAACATCTTCCACCTCCTCATCGTCCTCATCAACAACATCAACGACATCGACGACTCAACAGCCTGGGATAACGAAGTCGGACAGCACATCATCATCCACCAAGGCCCCCGTGGTCAGCACAAAGCCCACGCAGCGCAAGAAGTCCACCTTCGAAACGAGCCTGGCGGCGCTGCTCTTCGGGGACGAGGACGAGGAGGAAGGAGCCCGCAAGTCCGCGGAGCTGCCAAAGCCCCAGGCCCAGGCTGGGCCCAGGAATGTGCCCCGCATGGGTCCCCGGAGTCTGACGTTGAGCTAAGGCGGCGCTTTGAGATTACCCCCAAACACACACCCACACTAGTTTAGTCCAATTTAGTTTGTATTATTTATTCAGAGTTCATGAGACAGCGGGGCGACAGTGGGCCCCCGCTTAGAGAGGTAGACCATGTGGTAATCTAGTTCTGTTCTACAGCTTATAGTTAGTAAGCTCACCACCCAGAGATATAGACCCACGCCGCCGCCAATGACAATCCACAACCCACGATCCCAGCGACTTTTGCGAGTCTGATTTGAAATTCGAAAGCTTCAAACTTTCTCATTGGACTCCCGAATCGTCGGAAATGAAATAAAAAAAAAGCTTTTTTTGTATTCAACTTAACACAAGCCTAAAACTAGTACTCACTGTTTACCAGATTATATTGTACCATAGTAAACAATGCAAAATAAACATAATTCTGATATACATATGTCTTGTAGTTTTATTTCCTTTTATTCCCTATATTTCCGTTTTTTTTTTTCTTATATTGTGACCTCGCAAAATCACAGCATTTCAGAGCGTTTTAGGCTACCAAAACAGAACTTAGACATCGCCCTTGCCTGTTAGAAAATTGGTAGGTTTGTTTCCATGTTATTCTTAATTTAACGGTGAAACCAAAAAGTAAGTGCAAGAATAAAAACAATAATAACAAGACAGTTTGCAATAAACATTTTTGAATAAAGACACCGAACTGATTTACCTTCTTACCCATCGGTAAGGTCGATTTTAATAAAATTGTACCATCGTAAATAATAAATATATCCCAGATATACATATGTGAATATATTATTAATTAATAATTAATTAATATTATTAATTTTTCAATTGTTCTTATGGGAACTATATGATATAGTCATACAATCTTTAAAGAAGACTATTTGGACAGTTTTATTCAGATGGTCAAAAACTAAGCCTAGCTAGAGTAAATATTATATGTCAGACTCCTTCCCTGCGTTCGAAACTCCTTGATGAAATTGAAATTTACCATTATATGCAAGGGTTTAAAATTAAGAAGATCTTCCGTTTCTTTACATTTTACACATGTGAAAATGTATCGTAGGTAATATTCCATTGCATACGTTTAGGCTTAGGTTGCATACAAGATCCCATACTTTACTTACTCTTCATATTTCAGTATTTTACCCCTAATAATCAAAAAATTGAAAGGTTTTTCTATATCAGTATATATTTATTAAACGAGTACAATTCAGTTTACAGTTATACAAAATTATTTGCTTTCGTTTTTCGATCTGGTGACAGTTAAAAACCGAAACTGATTTCGTTCATATGTTTGTCTGGGATGGACTGTGATTTCAATGTTGTTTGATAATAATATATATATGTATACAATATAATAATACTCATGTTCATGATCGACCTAAGTTGGTAAGTGCATTAAAATGTTTGATTGGCAACCCGGAAGTGAATTTAAAATTCATGATTCTCTAATGTTTTGGCTTTGCTTAGAACCCATTTAACAAGACGATGCGATGATGATGAGGTTGACGTGTTATGCTCGAATGGACGACTTCTTTTTCTATATCTCAACAATCTTAGCTACATACATATATACTGCTGATTCGTATGTACACCACATACCGTGCTTTATTTACAGCTGCCACAGAAATCTTCTTCATCTTAACTAATTACTTCTGTTGAACAGTGTGTCTACGTTAGTAAAGTAAGATATTCCTAGATATTCCAGGTGTATGCATGTATATTTTGCTCTATCATTAGTTTAGTGGAAACTACTAGCCAATAGAAAAATTGTGGCTCAGTCTTCGCCTTGCTCTTGCAATATGTGTTGTAATTGAAGTCTAATTGAGGCCAATTTCCATAAAGTAAAACAGAAATCAAGTCGAACAGTATAACACTCTTTATAAAATCTCCAATTGTTCAGCGATGTAAGTATGCTTGATGTATGCTTTTGCTTGTATACACAATTGTATTTATTTGTAGTGCAGATTAACCACATGTTTGTAAATTAGGGAACTAAACTATAGTCCTATGTCGTAATTAAGACCATTCCGGAACCATCTGTACAATTTTCGAAGGGGAAGAAAAGAGGTGTTTGGGGTTTCAAGTCTTACAACCTCAAGTGGATAAGTCTACGTATGTATATAACCTTACGGGGTAATTAATGGCTACAGTTAAAATGTATGTATTGCAATATGCCATTTGATGTATGTATATTTTAATATTTTATATGTATGTATATATGTATATTTGTATCGTAATTGTAAACATAATCATTTTATACAGAGCTTGGACATAATCAAATAAATATAGCGGTTATCATATGTATAAATCTATCGTAGAGAACAGCTATGCCATTTCCATAGGAGTATACACCAGTGACAGGTTTAAATAATTAGAATAAATACTTTCCGCAATCGGTCTCGCCGCAGCATACTCACTAATTTAGCATAGTATGTGTTGCTAGCGATGTAAATTTTAAGGACTAGGAACCAGTACGACATATGATTATGTTTTCGTATATATGCATTTGAATTTAAATGATAATGGGGACACACGATACAAACAAAGTGGTTTCTCTTACAGCTAAAAGGGCATGCTTAAACTCCTAGTAGAACAGTTTTGGCTTATTTGCAATTGCGCTCTATACACATTGACGATAATGAAATAAATATATATAAACTAAAGTACACTTGTTGTTTTGCAGCCTAACTAACACAATTTCCTCTTCTGCTGCCCGTTGTGAAGGATATAATGGTACGAATTTCACGAAATCCAAACAAATAAATGGATAATTCGGCATCCAGTGAAGGCTTCCCCTTAACTGAATCGCTGCTAGCCGCCCTGCTGCTGTTTCTTCTTATCAAAAATAGGCAGCTTCGATTTGACGGCACCCTCGCACACCATCATCCGCTGCTGTGCCGGCTTCTTGTCCAGATCAAAGCACAGCGTATCCGTGTTCAGGTGACGCTTAAAGTCCGAGTATCGCCGCGCCTCATACGAGAGGTAGTTGGAACCCAGCGCCGAGGCAGCCACAGCAGCGGCCACCGTCCCATTGCCGTTCCGATGATGCATCGATGGCGGTGACGAGTCCTGCCGCTTCCGCTCGAAATACTCCACTATCTTGGCTATCTGCGCTGACCTTGTACTGGGCAGGGCCGTAAAGGAACGCTCGTCCCACAGCAGGGAATCGGATCCGGCCAAACTGCTGATGTCATCCGAACTATCCGTATAGATGGACGAGGTGCGGTTCTTGCAGTACAGCAGTTGATTCGTTGCAAACGGATGACGTTGCAGCAGAGTGTGAATCTCCGAGTCCAAGGCTAATCGGTTGATCAGGCCTGCGGTGGCCGCCATTTGGGGATCGCTGCCGTTTCCGCTGAGCAGGGCATGGTGGCAGGTGTACCGCCGCTGGTGTGTTGGACGTGAAGCCACAATCTCGGCGTCCAGGTCGTCCATCGAGTCCAGTGCCGTGGACGACGAGGTGTTGCCCCCAATCACTGCGGTATCATTGTCAATGAGCAGTACAGAGGACGATGTTGTCGAGGAGGTGTCGTTGAGCAGATGGCTTTGCTGTTGTTGTTGGGCGGCAGCTGCAGCGGCAGCCGCAACGGCAGCATTCGATGTGGAGGTGGCATAGTAACAGCAGCGACACAGACTCGCAAGTTTATCACTGGAAGATAAGGAGATCTTGGTCAGTAAGTGGTAAAAAAAAAGGATATAGTTAAGGGGTTTCAGGTTGCTTCCTACTATTTTGTATTTAAATCTATCGAAAATTAAGTCGTACAAGGACTTAGCTACCTTTTAATTTTAGTTTTGTTTGAAATATGGCAATAACTTACATTATTTTTGGCGTTTAGGGATCAATATGTATGGCACGGCCCAAGGTGGCGTTTAACCTGAATATTTAGTAATTATTTCACTCAATATTTTAAGATTTCTAATGCTACGTTTTATACACAAAGCTTTCTAATCGAATTACAAACAGTACAAATGCAGTTTCTTCTTGATAATGTAATGGTTTTGAGGACTCGAAAGACTCTATTTAAGGCAACAACTACTCACTTGAGTTCACTGTTGGCGGCGCCACCTGTGTCGAGCATCAGCTGCGTCTTCAACTGCTCGTAGCAACAGTTGCTACTACTGCTGCCCCCGCCGCCGCAGCCAAACCCCAACGAAGCTCCCATCCCGTTCAGCTGGCGTCCAAAGCTGCTATTGGTTATCGCCGCATCCGACTCCTCGTTGAAGCACGAGAAGAAGCCACTCTCGATGGAGTCGCGTCGCGTGAGGTTCGTCTTCAGCGGCAGCTGCTCGCACGAGTTCTTCAGCTCATTCAGTTCGCAGGCGTTTTTCAGTTCGTCTAGTTCCAGTTCCGTGCAGGAGGACACGGAGGCCGGCGTCTCCGACAGCCGCACTGAACAGCCAGACAGGGGAGGGGTTGGTGACACCAAGGCCGTGGCCGAGGTCGTTGCTGCACTGGAATTGGCTTGCTCTTTGGATTTCTTGGCGCTGTCAGTCAGATCCTCACAGGAATTGGATGCACCCGCCATGGAGGCCGTCAACGTGAGCGTCGATGCGCTGGCCTTCAGCAGGGCCGGACTCTCGAACTCCCCCGTGCTGGCGCTCTTCATGCCGTTGCCAATGGGGCCTCGAAAGAGCGGGTGCGTGTATAGCGAGTTCGCTCTGTATTTGCGGGCCGTTGGGACGATGGCCGGACGCACGGCGCTATCATCGCTGCTGGACTCGGCGTCTGCACAGTTCCCGCCCCCATCCGGGTCCTCGCCCTCTGAGTTGCAGTCGTCGCAGTCATCTTCATCCGGCGGCAGATCTGCTGTCGTTGCTGTTGCTGGAGGATTGATGGTACTGATCGGTGGAGCAGCATTGCTGATTCGTTGGGGCAGCCTTAGCTCAATGGCGCTGTACTTGCGCGTCAGATGCGGCGAGACAGGCAGGCTCTTTGGTTCACTGGGCGTAGCTGCCGTAGCCGCAGGTGCAGCGGTACTAGCTCCGTCATCTCCCGCACCTCCTCCACCTCCCTGGACAGCCGCCTTGCTCTGCATGGCGGCCAGCTCCTTGAAGAACGGCGCCAATGTCTCGAAGCAGGAACTGAATAGATCGCCAACGCCTGCCGCATAGGTCTTTGGATTGGCGTCCAGGATCTTCTTGACGCCTCGAAGCTGTGCCAGCGCTTCGAACGGATTCGGTTTCGAGCCATTGTGATCCTTCCCAGACGTCGGCTTGTACTGCGGATCCTTCAAACACATCGTCTCGCCCACCTTGCGCAGCGTGAGGACCGCGGGTACAGGCTGTGGCAGTGGCGGAGGTTCCGGAATCGACGTGGCGGGCAACTGAACCGAAGCCACCTGTCTGGGCGGCGTGGGGGAGTGCGTGGAGGAGCGCTGGCGCTGCATCTGGTGACACCGCGCCTTGTCGCTCGGCGACGTGTGCATGGGAAAGTGGATGATGTTCTCGCTGAGTGAGCGACGGTGCATCAGGATATCTGCCTCCAGTTTCTGGGTGGCGCGCCGTACCCGCGATTGCTGTATGTGATAGTCGAAGCAACTGCTTCCAGCGGATCCGTTCGGCGTTCCTGGCAGCGCCGCCGAGGCGCACTTCTTGCTGGGAAAACGGAAGCCCTCCTCGTCCACCTCGCGCAGGTGGCGTGGTGTCAAAGTGCCTGCCGGGGCCGTGCATATGGCGGCCACAGTGGGCGTCGCTGTACTACGAGGTGTGACATTCTCCGAATCACTGCCTCCCGGCGAGCAGTTGATCAGCTCCAGGGAGCTAAGTGGACTCGCTCCCGCCGACGATTCGTGCTCGTACTTCTCCAGAAGCAGTGTTAACTTTTTGGTGGCATCGTGGAAGGTGGGCCGACTCTTAGGGTCGTACTGTGGTTGAGGCAGAGGTTTTAGATAACTGAAAAGCTAAGGAGAAGATGGATTTCTTACCAGGCAACAGTAGAAGGCCAGACGGAGAAACACAGGGGGCGTGTCCATGGGACACAGCTCGACAAAAACCAGATAGTCCAGACCAAACGAGGCAGTGCGCGGCATCAGGTCCGGATCCGCTTCGATGCGGGCTATGATCTCGCACTGGATGATGCCGAAGGAGAAGACGTCGCTCGTCTGGTCATACCACTGGCCCTTCAGGCACTCCGGACTAACCCAATACGGTGAGCCGACAGTCTCCAGCCGGGATTTTCTTCTGCCAAGGGGGAAAATGTATTTAATAAAGAGTATATAATATATTCATTCAGGATTCACTTACGTTTTGTCGGGTATGTTTGCGGCGAGACCAAAGTCACCCACCACGGCTTCATACTGATCGTTGGCCAGATTGCGTATAAGTACATTCTGTAGGGAGAACGGGGAATCAGTCTAGAATTGGAGCTACTTAACAAAGTGTAGTACGAACCTTGCTCGTCAGATCCCTGTGAAAGATGCCGGCGTCATGGACGTAGGACATGCCACGCGCTATACCCAGCGCCAGTCTTATCTTCTGCGTGGCGCTGAGCACCACCTCCTTGTTGGCCAGCAGCTGCTCCAGAGAGCCGCCGTTAATGTACTCGGTGAGGGCGTGCAGTTGGCCCTCCTGCACACAGACGCCCATGAAGCTAAAGGAAGGAGAGCAAGTAATACGGATGGTTAGCATAAGTTTTTTGGCCCGAATAAGTTTCACTTTCAATCAACCGACTTGACAGGCACTGCAACTCCCCCCGAATCCCACCTTACTTATCGCCAGTCGACATGCAATCAGCCACCCCCCATCGACTGGGTCTTGGTTAGCATTGTTTCAGCCTTGATTCGCTGCAAAATAAATTAGTGATTCGCCAGGGGAGCACGCAATAAAAAGAGAAAGTTTTCCCTTGACTGCTGGCCCAGGTCCAGTCCTATAGAGTGAAGTCCCATAGGATTTAAGGGACAAAGGAGCCCACTTCTTTAGCCCTCATCTTTGCTTCCTATGCAGACGACAATGTCAATGACTCTCTGTCGCAAGCCTAAGAGGCTCAGCTCTGCCGTACCAACAGGACAAGGTGAGGTCACCAGGCTTGGGAACCGGAACTGTAAGCTTATTAAGAAAATGGCAACGTATGTGTCTGCCTACTGCCACCTCTTTCTCAACAGGAGGAAGTGTGTGCAGTCAGGCAAAGAAGGTTAACAACGACAGCCAGACCGAGGGGCTGACAACGATGCTTTGAGGTGACAATGAACTCTGTAAGGCACAGAAAACTAAGCCAGGTTGCAACAGCCAAGGGATACCCTACAGAAAGAACTATTTGAATAAATGTATATAGAACAGGAAGTTTCGCTACATTAACAACCTAATGGTTTGTAATGGCTCCCACTTATGGATACTTATGGAAATATACTATATATATATATGCAGATATAGAAGCTATTCGCACCCGATTGGCGCATGTGACTCTGGTCCCGTGCAGGTGTTCAATACCAATGCCACTTCGATAAGGGTACGCTTCGCACTGACCAAATCGGACGGTTGGGCTTATCTCGGGCACATGCTCCATATGCCGGCCAGTACCCCGGTTAAAGCCATGGCCCAAAGCGTTTGCCAAATTGTCCGAAACTCGGCGTGGTCGTCGTGTGGCAGATAAGCTATATCTATTGCCCGTCGTCATGCAGTTGTAAGCGAACCAAGAAGAAGTCAAGTGGCAATTGGCGTTTGCCAACTTTGATTTATGTTAGTTTAGATGGCCGATTGGGCCATTAATTTTCACTTATAGTAAAAATTAATTTCATTTGGTTAACCGCAGCACACATCAGGGTCCTTAATAAATTTCGCAAACGCCGAGCAGCGGAAATAATTGCTTTGAGCACGCAACCTGTCGCCCCGGACGGACACCTTTCACTCCGGCTGTCAATGAAGCCGCCGCCATAGGGCTGTCTGCCCGTCTCCGGGGTGCGTCAGGGCAATCAAATGTTATGGCCACCCACTCCTCAGACCATCCACACCCAACTGGCACCACCCAGCCATGTGGTTGTTCCCATTATTACCCAAGGGGTCTCGCTTGCCGCATTAACATACGACCTGGAAAAGAAAGGGGTTGGCCGTGGCAAGGACCACCTGTTGCATCGCCTTCCGCCGGGGTTTATTGACTTGCGTGATATGCGGCGTCAGGAATCACAGCAGCCAGATATAATCAGCGACGCCACCCTTCCAATGCAAAGCAGCTTAATTGAAACCAACGGCATTGCGGCAATCTAAATTGGACACTTGGCCGCAGGTTAAGGGAAGGCAGTCCTAACCATAGAATATTCGTGTTGAGGTAACAATAACAAAAGGAATTTTATCCGCCCCTATATAAACAAGAGTATTCATTGAAGGAATCAAACAGAATCATGTCCCTTCCATCCCCCCCATAGCAGATTATTTAAATTAAATTGCATTTTAAACAAAGAATTCTTCAATTTCAACTAGCGCTTAAATATTTCGGAACCCACAAAATCCATTAAAGGCAAGTTCACACTGTAGTTTTATTAACAAAACGCTATTACGCTGAACAAAAAAAAATAAAAAAATAAAACAAGATTGGAAGTGTCTTGGCCAAGGGGCCATGACCCTTTTGAGATGCTTGATAGATGCCACGGCAGTGTGTGGCAGACACATGTCAGCCCTTCAGACAGCCCAAGGGCTCGGGGCTCGGCTCAGCTCGGATGTGAAATGAAGTTATCACAAAAGAGGCGCAAGACCCAGGGGCTTCCAGGCGTCAGTCCCTCGATTCCAGGTGTTGAAAGCCTTCGTCTGCGGCACATCCTCCACTCCAGCAGTTGGCACACACCTCTCTCTGATGCTGCGAGGCTTCTCCTTCCAACGCGGCTCGTGACCGTGGGTGCAGGCTGCACCATCCATTTGCATGCAAGAGAGCAGGGTTTTTGGGATTTACGGTTCTAATTCAATTTATTTCCCTGCGTGCTGCACGATTAGCGCCTCGAGCGAGTGCCCCATCCCCTGCTCATTCCCGATTCCTTTTTCCTGCCCATTAGCGGCTTACATTAATCGGCTTTGCCGCCCGTAAACGCCTTTAATGTTCGCTTTAAGCCGCACTCTCAACTCAACGCGGCCTTTGAATGCGAGAAGCGCTGACAGAAAGGATTTAATTTGGAAACAAGATCTTTTTTATTGCAAACCCAAAAAAAAGTAAACAAATAAGGCAAGCAAAAAACGAAATTTGCTACCGAAAAGCACGAAGAGCACTTTGTTAATTGGGCAATTAATTTATTTCGCATTCATCAGACGGGCAGGGTGCAAATGCTGTTATTTTCGGAACGCGATAAGATTTATTAATTATCCTAAGGCGTAAACAAAGCCTCATATTCTCTTCGGGTTCATTGACATCAAAAGCAAGCTGGAGATGCAAATCAGTAGGAGATCCCGGCTAAGGTGTCGTCTCTATCCTCCAGCAGCAGGAAATGTATGCCCGTTGAGGGCACTTCACGGCGAGCAGGAAGCTGGAGGAACTACTCAAGCGGCTATAAACCTTTTAGCTGGTCTTTTGCATTGTTCTCAGCCGGGCTTAGGTTTTCTATTTCGTTTTTTGTCTTGTCCAGTTTGCTCTGGGTGTTACAGTATTCGCTACGAGCATATTACTGCAGTTTTTCCCGGGAAACTCGTCGACAGCCGGCATTCGGCATTCGGCATTTCTCTTGCAAGTCGCAATGAAAACCATAAATTGACACGTTTGCACGTTTTCTCTGGGAGATGGAGAGACTGCGCCAATTGGTTTCCCAGACTTTGCGCAGACGGATCCGTCCCAAGCCGCTAACTGCCGCTGGCCGGGCTAATAAAATGCAAAGTCCCCTCTACGAATTCTTTCACTTGTACAAAATGTTGTGTGTTGCAACATGGAAAACATTCATGTAGTTGCTGTTGTTTTTGTTGGCAAATCAAACTGGAGCATAAAAGCATTTGGCGCTTAATTGAAAATTATTACCACAACATCAGTGGAAACTGCAACTGAAATTGCAACCGGCAGGCAGCGGCACGATCGCGGGGTTAAAAGGTTGACACAAAGCAAACAAAGCTCGCTTTTGGGCAAACAACAAATAAGCCAGGCCCAAAGTCCCAGCCCAGTCCCAAGACCTATTCCCATAAAAACCCAAAACCCAACGTTGAGACGGTGGCAGTGGAGCAGGCCGGGGGCGTGGCAATGGGCGTTATAAACGCTCCTAAACGCTGCCAACTGCAATTACCATTCGGCAGTCGAGCAGCAACAGCGCGCACACATTTCGAAATGAAATGAAATGATTGAATTTGCTTTTCAATTAGAAAAATATGCAAAACGTGATGCGAAAATTATGCGGATTGCAGCTGCAACTTACAGCCACTCTCAGCAGCAGCGGCGGCGGCAGCAACGGCAGCTTCCTCTTCTTGTTTCAGCCGCTGCTGACCGATATTGCGATTTCCCGATTTCCGAGCCAAAAGAGTGGAACACACAAAGCAAGAGAAAAAAAAAAAGAAAAGAAAACGCTGCCGCTGTTGCTGCCACTGGTGGTGCTGCTGCTGCAGTCGAAAAGGCAAAAAGAAAGCGCATGTATGGGTGTTGCATAAATCTGAATATCTAATGCTCCTCTACGCGCTCTTTGTTGTGCAAAATTGATTGAAGTGTATTGAAATTGATTGAAAGTTGATGACATAATTTCGTACGAAACGGACGGAGACAATGGCCAAACGCAAACGCAAATTGGAAGTGAATGTTGGCGGCAGCGCCAACAATGTTGGCCAAAAGCCGCCACCCCATTTTTTTTTTTTGTATTTTCTTGGGTGCTTGGAGAGATGCTTTATGGGGCCCGGGCTGACACACGTTTTATCTGCCATTTTATGGCTTTATTTTTGTCATGCGGAAGTTGACAATTATAAAGTGCGATTTATCGCCGCCAGATAGACCAAATCCCGACTGACGTCGATGCAGTTTGTCTCTTGAGTGAGTAATTGCTGTCAAGAAACTTGTTACATGACAACCGAACGCTGGAATGCCGGGCGGCGGCTCATTAAAATCCAATCTGTATCTGCATCTGCATCTGTCTCGAAACACTGGGCATTGTGCATCTGCCAGATACACTCGCCTCACTTTTTTTCGGGGGCCACATCAGCACAATCCTTCTGTGCTCTGTTTTGTTTGATTTCTTTTTTACATGTGTTAGCACTTACAAAGAGACATCACAATGTAACACAGCAGCGAGTTCAATGACTCGCCATTGCGTCGCATTGCGTTGTTTTGTAGTTGATTTTCTTTTCTTTTATATCTTTTTTGTTGGTGCCTGAGACATAAAGCATTACCAAAATATATAAGAAGCAAAAGTATAGTAAATAAAGTGCCAACCGTTCCAATTTTGGGTCAGTGGCAGTTCGAATATAAACATCAGTAAACATATAGGTATATAATGCCAAAAAGTACAAACCCCCCATGAATACATAGATGAGGCATCGATAATTGTAGGCCTTATGAATTTATAATTTGGTGGTTTCTATAAGCAGAGTGCACAGCGAAAAATAAAGCTGGAATATCATACATTGCTGGTCATAATAGGTATTCTTCTTCCTAATATTTCAAGTATATTTTTGCACATACGATGGAAAGTATGTTCTTATAATGAAACTTGGTTGCTGAACCAGTCAGATTTTTAAGGAAATATATATAAGACGGTCTGTGTAATTATTAATTCATTAATAGTATATTTATAATATTGTTTCAGGGAAATCTTGTCAAAAAGGTTTTTGTAGTCAGGTTCTAACTATTCCAGGGATACAGAAACCAAAGCCTTTAATCGGGAGTGCTAGAGAAAACACTAGGGTTTTTCAAATGCCAATATACATATAATATAATATATAAAAAAAATTTGGTACAACCATTTCACAAATTCCACAACGAAAAACAAACTTACACTGAATTTAAAACAATAAAAAGTACAGAGCTTTTTCAAACTCTCGAATATTTAAATATTTAAAGCGATATTTCTCCACTGATTATTTAATTATGAAATGCTTGAAATGCTTCAAAAATAAACCCAAAATCAGGTCAATTTATACCTGTGTACCCATCTAAATATAGCCAACACCTGCGTACTATAAATAGACGCTCAAAATCCGTGATGCAAATGCAGAGTAAACACTGCAAATCAGCCAATAGCAATGGCTATTGACGTCAATTCGATTCCGAATCCAGATCCCGCAGATCGAACAACCTGATCTCGAACTGCTGCTGGTGCTGCTGCTGCTGCCCAATGAAATTGCGCGCGACATTTTACCAGGCCATGATGTTGTATGTAGTGGCTGATCATCAATCAGAAATTAACCCAATTTAGCTTTCTTGGAGCAGCGTCAATTACTGATACTCGGCATACTCCCATACGTATCGATTGACAAGCGATCGACGCTGGCAGGAGAGCTGCCTTGTAAGCTGAGCTGAGCAGACACGAGGCTGTATCAGCTGAGCTGATAAAACTCACCTGCGCTGCTGCTGCTGCTGCTGCAGCAGGTACACAAACGGGTAGTAGCCAACCAGTCTGGCAGTCTGGCAGTCCGGCAGTCGGCGTGTATCCATTAGGCAATAAAAAGAAATGTTTATGTGGCCGCAATCATGACACGCTCTCTTTCAACTTCTTTAGCCTGCGAATGTTGTTGCTGCAACTTGTCAAAGCCGGCTAACTGTACAGGGGGCTGACTGACTGGAAATTAAGGACTCAATTTGGCCAGAAGCTGAATTCCCAAATAAAACGCTTATAAGCGTCGCGGATTTGCGATTCATGAATGGCCAATTTGGCCCATCTTGCACAATGAAATTCTCATTAAATTGTCAACGATTTCTGCTCATTCTCGGCAATCTTTTCATTAGCAGTAGCAGGCAGGCAGGCAGGCAGGCACAGACAATGCGCCACTGGGCGCCCGCCGTTCGCCTCAAGGCCAGCGATTTCAGTTTATTGGCAAGCATATTATGAACGGAGGGGGACAGACAGACGACGGCACACAAATCAAGCCAAGACAAATAATGGCCGAGACAAACACAATGTGTGCAGTGGGGCCCCCTCGAAAAAGGCGGCTTGTGGCAGGCAGGCACATCTCACATACTGTAAAGGCATATATACTCGTATCGTACGACCTTCACTCGTCACAAGATGAGTGGATCGAGCGACGGGCTATCGACACATTCAATTAAGTGCAATCTGACCTCAGTTGCAACGCCGCCTCACGCCAACGCTGGCCAGCAGCGCATCGCCTCACCGCCCTCATACCAGAAACGGGGTTAAAAGCGTGAGAGTTTCGACTCCAGCGACACCTCAGTGAAGTCATTAACCCGGGCTAACACACACACACACATATATATATTTGCATGCCAACAATTTGTCAACATTTGCCCACGACTTATCACCTGCTTAGCATCGCAGTCAGATCAAGTGCCGCCACAGCAACAGCAGCAGCAGCCGCACTCGCTCTCTTGCGGAATTTCTGCCATTGTTTTGGCCCATAATGAGTCGGGCCAAGAACTGTGACATGTCTTACGCGGGCTTAGTCGCGTTAAATGAGCGTTTAAATGGCTCTGAGCCAACGGCAGCATGTTTGTCTTTACACATGCACCGCTTTTACAAGTGGAGTTAATAATGGCACACAAAAAAAAAAGGGGGAGAATTAAAAAATAAAAGTGTGGAGAACCCGGCGCCCCATCGTTATAGTTTACATGATATTTACTTCAGTCTTGTTAGTAGTTTTGGTTTTGTACAAATTCTGTTAAGAGAGGCCTTTTTTTTGCCACAGATTTGTGGCTACTGCTAGCCAGCCAGGACCCCTGAATATTATGAAACACATTCCCATTCTAAGCTCCATAAATATTACTTTAACTAACTTAAAGTTCTGCCAGTTTTGGCAAGAATATATGGCTTTCCTGGACTTAATATTATTCCATACATTATTATTATTATCATCCTGGAAACTTAACCCTTTATATTTATTTATTTATTATTTTGGTTTTCCCTAGGCTAACGAATATACCCCGCAGTTGCATAGTTCTCCTAGGTAAGTAGAGTGACTATCTGTCAAGTTGGCGTTGGCCTGGGAGCGGCGACAGCCATGTGGGTGAGTGGGTTGTGTTTCTCACTGGAGGGCATAGCGCAGAGTCGGTTGCCTGACTAGCTGGATATCTCTGGATGCGGCGCTGACTTGCTGGCAGCTTGTTCTCATTGTGCGACATTCCGAGTTACGGGCGGGCGCGTGATAAGACCATAAAAAGTAACCACCAGGCCGGAGAGGGAGTGTGTGCCAGTGTTCGGTTTGCGTTTCGTGGCCAATAAGTCACTGGATTCGGGTGTGGGCGTACATAGCATATGAGCATGTAGCATACATACATATGGAACTCTGGCACACTCGGCATGCTGCCGGCTAGAAAGGCGGTTTCAATTACCCAAGATTAGTTCTATTGACGCTCGGCTGCCCCCTCTCTGAAGCGAGGAGGATGCAACGGTACACAGCCGCTGTGGCAGCCGCCGCCAATCAATAGGCTTCATTAGCCGGACTCTGATGGTGATGGGGCGCTGTGATCCGCCTTGGGAGGCGGTGGTAACAGTGGTGCAGCGATGCAGCAATGCAGCGAGGCAGCAGTGGCCCGCATGGACGCCCAGCGGTGTAGCTGTTAAAATTTGACAGTTAGCCGACAGCCGCGATCGTTAGGCATCATTAAACATGCCCGCCAACAAGAGCAGCGCCTAACTAACTGCCAGTCAGTCAACCAGTCAGTCCGTCAGTCTGCCAGTCAGTCATCTAGCCGAGCTGGGAGCGGGGTGTTTAGCGATCCACGTCACTGATAAAGTCACAATCGCGGATCGAGGATCGCGGATCTACGCCGAGTTCAATCGGTTGGAACTATTTCCAATATAAACACACCAGGGCCCCAGATGAAGGCACTGAGGGAAATTAAGGGAAAATACTCTCTGTTTAATGTTTATAATTATTCGGAATAGTAAGGTTAATCTCAAGTATTAAATAGCAGCTCTGCTCTGCCATAAACCAGAGAACTATATATGCGTGTGGCTGACTTTTAATTTCATTAGTGAGTGCCAGTAGTCCAGTCGACCCGCTGGCGCCATAGCTGCATTCCGGACTTTTTCAGAATTTTCATTTAATGCCCCCACGAATAAAGAAAAGTTGGCAGCTGCAGTCGCCGTTGAGGTTGTTATTTGTTATTTCTGGTCTCTGGCCGTTCCGCTGACCCAAATCCATCTCTCAGCGTGCCGGGCACACAGCAAAATGAGTTGGAGTTGGCCAGGGCATTTAATCAGTGGAATCCGTTGCATTTAATACCCAGACCCGGACGGCGATGACAGACGTCATAAAAGTCAGGTGAGTTCTGCATTCTGGAGGGTAAATATGGTCTAGTGGGATTTGCCGCCATCATAACGGATGCCTCGGGTTTATGAGGTTAAAGTTTGAACGGCCTGCAGCAAAGAATGGCAACTAATAAAGGACATGTTGTTCCTTGCCCATTTTCGGGGTGTTAACATTTTAAATGAAAGGGCGGGGCCGGAATACAGACAGACCAGAAAGGTCTAAGCCAGAGATTGCATATTCATGGGAGTGCAGGAAAAGATGGGCGTAGCAAGGTGGATTGCGCTGTCTGGCTCACCAGGGGGAGAAAAAAAAAACTAGCTAAATAAAAATACAGCTAAAAAATAAAAAGTCCCTGGGAAGTGCATACAATTGAAGCCGCTTCATTGTTGCGTGCAGTCACGTGAGGATGAGACAAACGAATCACGAAAAAGCACAAATAAATCCGAAAAAGTAACCAGTGAAGTGAGTAAGCTACGCAGCTTGGCAATTATATCTAGTCGTCGTCGTCCCCCAGTCACATTGTTTCAGACCTCGCAATTACATCAGCAGTTTCTGTGTGACCCGTGAGAGGGTCCAATAGCCTCCCCTCGAGACATAGACACACACCTGCCTGGTCACTGCCAAGGTAATTACAGCAGCCGCCACTACAGCAGCAGCCCCTGAACTTGACCTTTCGTCGGGCATCGGAAATGTGTGTTTGGACTTGAACTCGCACTCAAACTCCAACTCGTACTGGGTAACTCTTTAAAATGCCAGCCGAAATAAATGAAAAGAATGGCAAGCAAATAAACAGCAGTCTCGTTTCGGTAAACAACAAATATTTGTTTAGCGCACATAAGTTTACTTTCAATAATAATAATGATAATAATAAGCGAGTCCATAATAATGATGTCAGTTTAGTCACAACTGGCGACAGACCTCAATGAATCACTAGAATATACTATATACTATATACTATATATATAAACCATATGAATGTTGTTTCGGCTTTAGCATAGGTCAGTTATTTTGATGATGCCAGGCCGGAGCTCGGCAAGTACACAAATTCTGTGTGTTGAATATGTGAAACTGAATTGAATCTGACAGAGAACATGAACATCATTTGCGTAGAATTCGGAATCATAAAGAGACCCCGCGCGATGAACCCATTAAATTGTTTACGTAATCCCCCCGAAAATGAATGGCCAATTCGCAGTGAGGTGCGAACTGAATGCGTAAACACTCACAAACCGGGCACATGATCAACAAGAGCTGAGGGAATCTATATATAGTATATATATCAATTTACATACAAGGCAGATAGCTGCTTACAATCATTCATACATTCCCCGTTCAAGTCGAGTTTGCAATGCCTGATGACTCATATAACCGAGCATGACATTGACCCATTACTCGGAGTTGCATTTGTTTATTTGCTAAATTATTCTGACCCATAATCTCGGTAATTATATATATCTAACTTGATTTCCCAACTCACCTCAGTATGTTGGCATGCGAGAGCTTGTTGAGCAGCTGCACCTCCCGCAGCATATTGGGTCGATTGGCCCGCAATTGATTCATCTTCAGCACCATCACCTCGCCGGTCGATCGGTGTGTGACCTGCAACAAACATAAAAAAAAAATAAATTGCCAAAATCAGAAACATGAATTCATACTGTATATAGACGCAAACTATAGTAAGTGGCAGATCCATAAATCGTTCTGCTCCGTGACAACTCAAGAGCAGGCCAAATGTACGTGTAAATTGGGAGGACACTTGGCCAACTAAAATCAGGTATTTTTTATTTATTTTTATCGCTTTCCAGGGTCAAGTTCGCGTGGAAAGTTGCAAGGCAAATATAATCGAGAGCCGGGGACGGGATAATTGCATTGAAACAAGTGAGACGACAGCCGGCAAAGCGGTTTCCATGGATTTGTACAGACCAAATGAAAAAATCAATAAACCCGTCTGTCTGTGTGCGTCTGGTGCAATCCAATTGGACGCTGGTCCGGTGGTTAGTTAAAGGGGGAAAAGCTGTCTGCAATCACAATTAAAATTGTTAATTGAATTTGCCTTTGGTTGGTTTGAGTCTGACCAACCAGGGATGGAGGGAAAGGTCCTTCAATTTCCACCTAAGATAGGTTCTGCTGCATCTCCTACACTGACGAAAATCGATGTAACCTCTCTTAAATAAGAAAAACTACAGGATGTTATACTGGAAACTAATGTTATTATTACTTTCATTCTAACACGAAGTTGCTTATTTTTAGTTCCATTTATTTTTTAGCTTTAAATCAAAATTGATATCTTGAAATAATTCTTACAACAAACTTACAGATTTAAGATTAAACAGATTTTGAACAAGGACTTCAAATGTAATTCTTTTAAATTCCTCAGCATCATCTTTCTGATTTAAATATTTCTTGTGCCACAACAGACTTGTTAATAATAACTCCCCCAAACTTAATAATAATAAACACAATTCCTGAGTTAATGTTTAGCTCTTTTTATGGTCTTGGCTTGAGGACATCCTTTTGATTTAAGAGCGCCTTTTCTCAGTTTAAAACGAGCGACCGAGCGAACGGTCTGAGCCGGGATTGCCACTTGGCGCCAGACAACATTATTCACAATTCACTTAAATAAATAGCCCCGAGAGAAGTTGGCAAGGCATACACGTAGCTACGACAATGGCAACTTGTGTTCAGCTCAACTTTAGCTCGTCTCCAGCTTTATTTTTATTCTATTTTTATGCCGGGCAGCAGCGAAGACAAACAGCAGATACTTCTATTCCTCGGCACTCTGCTAATGGCAGCAAATTAAGTTTCCTTCAAGATCCGACGATCCTCGCTATATTGTATGGTCTGGTGGGTGAGTAAGTTGATATGCTGGCGGTATATGGGTTTGGGCTTGGGTCTGGGAATGGGAATGGGTATGGGTATGGGTATGGAAATGGGGCCTGGGGACACGTGTGCGTGGGTGACACACTCACACACACGACGCAGTCGGGTTCCAAGAGTCGTAACCAAGTCATTGTCATTCTTTATTGTCCTGTTGCGCTTTTAGCTCATTTCGGGCTTTGTGCTGGCTGCCTGACTGCCTGCCTGCCTTTGCGTCGGTGTTAACAAATTTATGAAGTTGCTATTGCCAGTTGCCAGTTGCCAGTTGCTATTTGCTATTTGCTCACGCCCCGCGGCCAAAGTCCAATTCACGGCGGTCTGCAGTCATGAGTTGTTTACTCCATCCGTCTGGCAATCGGAATAGCGTGGTGTGGAGAGGAGGTTGGAGGTTGGAGGTGCCCCCCCCAAGATTCTTAACTCGGCTCAGAATTCGATTTCCGCTCGGTGTCACTTTATTTTTGGACAGCTCCTCATGTCAGCCGCTCATTTGCTTATCTGCCACTCAAAGAGAGCTTTCAATATACTTATACTTAATATTTCATGTGTGTTTTCCGCAATCAAAATCGCCTCATAATGCTGACACACCCAGCCGGATAGAGGCGCCGAGAGTTTATTGAAGTAAGGTTAGTTCCCATTTAAATTGATATTCGTCATATTGATTTTACGGACCAACTTCTATAAGTAGAACGACTTTTTCAGCTGTTTAGATATGGAAAGACTATCTATTAACGGCAAACTCGTAATAAGTTCTCTTAATGGCACTTAATTGGATTCCAGATGTAGAGACTGTTTTTGAGAAACATTTTAATTTAATTCTTTAGATTCGTCAGCAATTTCTAAATAGATTTCTCAGCTGGTGTTTCAAACCAATAATTTCCAGTTAATTAATGTATTTTATTAAGCTAAATTCATCATCAATTTAATACAATAATTCAACTTAAAGAAGTCCCACTGTATTTCTTGAACTGCCAAATTAATTGTGCGCCGTGCGTGACCATTAATGCCTAAAAAAACATAATGCTGTTTGTGTTTTGCCAAATTGATTTGCATTAAATGTTTCCCTCCCTTCTTACAGCGTGTCACAGCCGTACCTCCGACATTCGTCAAAAGTAGAGGCCACTCCCCGTCGAGTGTTTGTGTCCGGACAATTAAACCATTAAATGCATTTTAGAATGCTTTAGAAGCGCTTAATGAGCGCTGCAGATGAAAAGAGGCAGTTCCAGCAAACTGCACGCCGGCTACGTGTATTTATCCAAAAATGTTCGAACCGTCGAACGTTCGTGCCGCGGACAAAGCGACTGTTCCGACTCTGACTCTCCACCAGGTGGACCAGTGGACCAAAAAGTGGCACGTTCATGTTCCTAGCTCCGCGGGCCTCTGCCTGCTGCTAACTGCTGCCTGCATCTGTGCCAAAAGAGAACTCAATGCTGCATCCAGACACAGACTGGTGCGGATTGATCTTTTGCTCGGCGGCCGGCTTCAAAGATTCAAAGAGAGGCCGCCGCGCTAGCTCTTATTGAAAAGCGTTTAGGCCGGGGTCGGCCGGCAGTGACGTGAGAAAAGAATTGCCGCCACAAATGGACCCATCCAGCGGCATCGATGGGCTTCCAAAATAATCAATTACCGGCGAAATCCGAAAACGAAGGTGTCCGAGAGTGAAAGAAACCTCCGACCCAGATCGTCGTGTGTGGGAAAGTGAGCTGGGAGTAGGGAATGGAGTATATAGGTTCTAAAAAGCTTGTGTCGAGCGGCTTAGAAAAATCCCCAAATTCCCCAGAAATTCACAGGGCCCTCTTACCATCACCATCCTCACCAATCAATTCACACCTTCCATGTTCCATCTATTAATTTGACCCCAAATCCAAACGATTGATAAACAATCGCCGAGCGTAAACAAGAAATTACTTATGGAGAATATATACGAGTATATATATGTTTACAGCCAAACCATTATGAACTTCTTTGTTCTGTTTGCTTGTTTTAAAAGCATGGAAAGGCTTTTAAATTTTCGTTTACACTTCAAATAATGCGCCGAGACTCAAAAAGCCCCAGGTCCGTCCAAGCCACGAAGTTCCGCCCGGAAAAACTGTCAATAACCGATGAGGAGAGAGTGAGTGAGTGAGTGAAGTCATCCGTTCTGCGGATTCAAATGAAACACATAAAATCATTATTACTTAACCAGTTTCAATGGCCAGCTGAGCGGCATCGATGGTTATGTCAACGGGCAGCATCTCTGCATGCAAACAAATCTCCTGCCTTTAGCCGTAAATACTTGTATTTTCACTTTCAGTTGCGAGGCAGAAAAATGAAAATAACAGCAATAAAATGGTGGCGGTTGCGGAAACAAAACAACAACGAAAGTTGCCGCACCACCTCGCCAAAAAAAAAAGGCATCCTTTTTGACCAAAAGGCCAGGCTTTTGGCCGAAACCAGTCGTCGACAACATTGTCCACTTGAAGCGAGCCTCGCACTGACATTTTAGCCGGCAAAAAAAAACTGGGAAAGGAAGCTGACTTGGTCTGTCGAATATGGAATACCCTTGAAGACTTTCTACTATTGTCCCAAAGGATATACTAAGTAGGTTCTCAAAAGGCTTTACATATCTTTAAAAGCAAGAAAAAGGCTTTCATTTGGCTTTCAACAATGTGCAAAATTGTTTCTATAAAGCGCCGTTTGCCCGAGAACCTTAGCTATGTGGTGGGCACTTACCAATCCCTATGATGTTGTCCATATGCATAGGCATGGGGGTAGCTCTGCTTTATAATGTAATAATCATATATATAACAAACATTTAAGGATCAAAGAAAGTTATTTCAAAAGCCTTATTTGGAATTAAAGTACACCTCGGTAAGTGTACAAAAAATGCAAACTGTAAGCAGCGAAAAAACCCGCTCGGTTGGGGTGAGCCTGTTACATGTATTTGCTGGCCGAAAAACGCGTTCCAGCCAACGGACTCGGCGTGGGGCACACGTGCGACATTCGATCTGCGACTCGATTGCACCGGCTCTGCTGCAATGCTGCATGCTGCCTGCTGATCGCAGATCGGTGAAAATATTCCAGCTATTTCCACGCGGCTGCTGCTACTGCTGCTGCGTTTCGTTTTGCTGGTTAACAAATACTTAATGCGATTTACAGTTGGGTTTTTTCTTCATTCACCGAGGAGCCAAGCGGAGCCAAGCCTGGTCAATCATCTTTCACATGGCAGCGTGTTGGGGCAACACCAGTTAGCGGTACAATGTCAGCAGTGAGAGAAGGAGGAGGAGCAGGCGAAGCCAGACCGACGACAGAGTCTGGCCGAAAACGTGTTCTGGCACACTCCGGCGGTGCGCGTTTTTCACGCCGCTGTGCGAACCCAGAAATACGCACGACAAATGTCGGCTAAAACCATGTAAGACAAATATTAGGCGAGAGGTGTTGCCGGCCACCAACTTTTTAGCCCATTCCCATTCCCGCTATGAGCAAAGTGAAGCCAAAGCAGAAACAGAACCAGCTGGGAGCTGAGAGCTGAGAGCTGATAGCTGGGAACTGGGGAGCTGACTCTCTGAGCCGGCTTTTGAATGGAATTTAACCCAGTTTGCTTTCTTCTTTCGCGCCGTCTTCATTTCTAGCCAACTGTTGGCTAGCTGGCTGCTTTTCAGTTTAGTTGTTTTGGGCGTCAGGGGCCGCTCTAAATGGCCTTTATTGCTATGGTCAGTTATAACGAGGCAATGGAGAGACAGGTGACTTTGTTTGGATATTTGCATGGCGCACGGAACGGGTTTAATGGGGACTCCAGCCGGGTTTGATGCACGCCACGCGAAAGTCGAGTCCGAGTCCGAGTCCGAGTCTGACTCTCGAGTTCATCATTGCAAATTAAGATGTTCCGTCTTGCCAAAATTAACCCTGACAACGGTACTCACTGACTTGAATGACGTATTGTCTCGAAATATATTTAGACCTCATCATGCTGACCATTATCGGAGGCCATATACATATAAATATAAACCGACACGCAGTGTTATTGGGATTATAATTTAATAGCTAATCTAATCAGTTAGCGGGTCCAATCTTATCGCTGGAGAAGGGCGCGCACCCACGACAATGGATGGCCATAAAGATGCATCCAACCAACCATTTGATGATTTCGGGTTTCTGTGGAATTAATTAGGCGAACTGTGAGTGATCCATAAACATTTATAGTTGAGGCATAATAGCGGAAAACAATTGCAGATAAACTTCGGGCCGCGCAGATACACATATATACATATATATATCTCAATCTCTATCTCCATCTCCATCACCATATTATGTGTTTTGGCCACAAAACAGAGTCGTAAACAACGAAGCGGCGAAAACCATATGAGCTCAAGTGCCGTTTTAAGCGATTTCGAATTTGGTTTTCATGTGAAACGAGCGGAATTGTTGGCGTTGCACCTTGTGCATTCACACCATCACTTTTACCCGGTGGATTCAATGGATTTTGGTGGATTCAGTGGGCGGACTGCAACCAGGAAGTGTCCGTTTGGTGGTGAGTGCAAATCAAAGAATTTTTGCTAGCTTCCAGCGGAGATGTGGCAAGCTGCAAATTATCGAGATACAGTTGCGAATTTATGCAACCTTTTATTGAACTTGTTACGACGTATGGTCTTGGACTCGAACTCGGATGATTATTGTTGTCTTTCGGCTGCTTGGCTTGCTGCCTCTTGTGTGTGTTTTTTAATTGTTAACGGAAGCTTTGGCGCAGTTATGCAAATGCTTTTGTTTTGTTTTTGGTTGGCGATTGCCGCCGTTTTTTTTTTGTAGCTCCTGCTTGTGTTGTTTCACCTTTTCCTTTGTGGCAAATGTTTAACAAAATTTTATTTCGTGTTGAGCAAATAATTTAACAAGTAAAATGCTGTTGTTGCCGTGGCAGGAAGCAACAGCTGCAACTGCAACACCAGCAACAACTCACGCATATTGCACAACTTTCAGTGGGAGGATGCGGTGTTGCTGTTGCTGGTGGTGGGTGGGTGGTGCTGGCAATTTTTAAACAACAGCAATTATTAGCTGTTAGTTGTAGGCAACATGGAAATTCGATATCAAATTGAAAAGCCGAGAAAAAAAAGCAGCAGGAGGAGGCGGGCACAATTAACGCATACCGTAAGCCTCAGAGCTCAGCGAACATGCGGAAATTGGCAGGCAGCACATCTCGCGGTGTTGGGTTTATCAGCCAGTAATAATAATAACAAACATTGCATAATAATCGACTCAAATCTGACAAGGAGGAGGCCTCGTCGCACTATCAGCCTTCGGGATCACCTTCAACAGTTCATTGCACGTTCGCTATACTAGGTATAGTTTAATGGCCCGTGTTATGTCATCCCATTCCATTCGAGTAATGCCACTCTCACGATCTAGGACTCGCCTTTAATGACATCGAACGACAGCGAACTTTACGATTACACGACGACCATAAAAAACATTCAAAATCGAACACGTTCTACATATTGAATTATAACACAATGTCACAATAGGAACAATCCAGCCATCCAGCCAACCAGCCATCATGTGGGATGACTCGGCTGGTTACAGGCTGCCCGGCCGGGGGTTCTTTTCATAGCAGTTTCGGGGGAATGGGGCTTTTGCTCGTGAGGGCTCCTCTTCTCCGCTCCTCGGAAATTAATAAACTGGAATCGACGGCGTGCCCGTGTTATGGCTACAGAATAATAGTGTTTGCTTAGGTGAGGCGGCGGCGGCGGCGGTGGCGGCGGCACGACAGCAAGACATTCTTTGGATTGGGATTGGGATGTGGATTGGTTTGAACCTGATTTGTTTATGGGCTAGCCCGGCTGCATACTTCCCTCTCTCTAGGTTCGAGTCGAAGACCGATTGAAAGCCGCCAGCAGCAACCATTACCTATCCGCGGACTCGAAACCGAAGGTCATAATTATTTGTATTCTTTGGGGTATCAATCATAGTCGGGCAGCGGTTGAGGAATGCTGTGCTGAAATGTGCTCCATGGGCAATCTCTCTCTGTCTCTATCTCTATACTATATAGACGGTAATGACTTAATAATTCGCTGAACAATATATATATTAGACTGATTTATAGTGCGGCGCCGCTATCTCTGTCGCACTTCACCTCTATTTGTGTACTTTACCTCGCGATACTCTGCTGCTGTGCTATACGGCACAATAATAAAATTAAAAGCCGCTTAACTTGTTTACTTTTGCATCAATGGCATGGCAAAAGACATAATAAATGGGTTAAGCAAACACACGCATACACACAAGACGCACCTAAAACAAGCAGCGTCATTAAGGCGACGTCGTTTTGGGCCGCAGATACAGATACAGATAGGTGAGCACTATTTCAGCGATCTTAGATTGTAGATACGCGTACTCACGGAACGATTGCATGGGGGGAGCAACGGTTACGGTGCTTTTATTTTTTTTTTGTGTTCAGCTATTTCGTTTTCCCTAATATTCGGTTCCGAGTACGTATCCCAAGGTAGTTCCGCAAAAACGCTTTAACGGGATAACCTTAGAAAGTGTTAGATATACTCTCCACTATCTGCTCACATGGCTTTGACTTTTTACTGCCTGACTCATGTGGAGATCAGCTCATAAATTAAATTAAAATAAAGCCAAGTGCATTTTTTTTATATACCTTGGCATGATGCAATCAACGGGCTTTTAAATACTTTAAAAAGCACCCACAACGGGGAAGTGTGTGCATTCTGTTAACGACTATGACTAACTATAATAGTTTACGACTACGTTAACGGTCTTTAATTAATTGGGGATCTTGGGTGGAACGAGATAAAATGGTTACATCAAGACGCAAAGTAACTAAATCAACTCAGATACATTTTATTTTTCCAAGTCAGATAAGCTTGTTGTTTAAATGATTCTATAAATGTCGCGAATCTAATTAAATGTCACATAAAAAAAGAACCAAGATATCGCGTTGTTGTTTATGAGTTATAATTTAATCTTCATTATATTGGCAAAGCAATTAAATGGATAAATGTAACATAAAATCAATTAATGACGTCTTGTTGTACATGAACAGCAGCGGCAGCAACAGCAACAGTATCGACAACAAGCCGCGTTCAGCAAACTGTGCTAAATACCAGAAATGAAATAAAATAAAAAGAAAAACCGCACACAAGACAGTGGCAAACTGTTAATTGGATGTGGCGACTGGCAATCGATAGGTGGAAGTGGATGGAAAGAACACAACCCGCTGGCTTCTCATGCTCACAGTGCGTTTTTTCAAGAACAGTGGGGATTAGGGGTGAAATACGAAATTATTTGACCTTAGTGCCAAATTGATACAACTGCCAATTGATAGAAGTTGTTTCCCTGGGAAACTCAATTATATATAGAGGTTTAAGTTCTTTATTTTTTCTATTCTATTTGGTGACGGCGCCTGCCTATCCCTTTCTGGCTCTTTGATCAAATATGCGAGGCAAGTAGTAAGTCATACGATTTAATTGCTTTTATCGCACGCCTCAAATCGCAGACATCAGTCGACCACCGTCAATTAAATTAGAAATCCCTCACTCAAGTAGATTTCGTTGTGCACTCGGATCGGAGCGGATCGGATGAGGCGATGCATTTGGCCAGTTGTGACACGTCCCTGCGATTAAAATCAACATAAAGTCCAGACAACGACGGCGGCGACGCACGCTTTCCGGCTGGATTCCCCTCTCCCGTTTTCACTAAATGACAACCACGAGCACTTCCGTTTCCAATGCTTTTCCCTAAGTGCGACGACGACGCATTCGCCAACGGCAGCGGCGGCGGCGGTTGTTTGACGTGCGTCCCAGTCCGCCTCCTTTTCACTGGGGGACCCAGCCTAGCTAAGCCAGAGCGATCCAATCAAGACGCCTCTTCTGTGCCAAGTCGCATGTTGCCCATAAAAGGGACAACTGGCACTGGTAGTGGCATGCTGCTGGCGATTAGCACGAGATGCCAGGCGAAAGGGTTTTCGCCTCCCTATTTGGCTAGCGAAAATAAACCAAAATAAATGGGGGGAAAGCTGGTCGAAGATGGTAATACCCTTGGTTTTATGGAACTCTGATTAAGATATGCCAGGATAAATATAAATAATGAAAAAATCCATTAAGAATTGGTCGCATTATCTTGAAGATGAAGCTTAGACTGACTTAAATGCCACCAGAAAATCCCTGATCCCGAATGGTGGCCGGACCTCCAGACTCCCTCTAGTTATAAGAGTATTACAAAAAAAGAGAGAGTTCAGGGACAAATTCTGGCACAATGAGCCTCCATTCGAGATCTACGCAATTTCCATACCCAGCCATAAGCTGAACTTTGTCGGCTTGTTAAGTGCGATTGGGTACGAAATGTAATTGGTTTGGCGCGTTAATAATCAATTGGCGTTTACATTTTAAATGTGGCATGCCGCTGCCGAGGATTGGCGACGGCGTCGGCGGCAACGTTTGTTCTCGCAGTGAGACGACACCGAGGAATGCCAGCCAAGCCAATCCAAAACGGTGCCCGTGTACACCAAACTCTTCTCTCCATTGAGATTGTGGCGACGTCTCGGCTTGGCTGTTTGCCGTCGTCTGCCCTTGATGTAGTGCCAGCCACCACATGCTGCCTCTCCCGGCCACAGTAGCCAGTCCGTATGATGGAAGAGAACCCGGGAGCTGCACCCGCTCAAGCCCCTCACCCAGATTCCGGCTGGAGAGTAGGGTTTTGTGTGCAACTCATGTCAAGTGGGCTGGACTGGACGGCGGCTACACGTGTCGCCCAACGTCAACGCCATCGGCCAACGTCGGACATCGAACATCGCCATCGTCAGCACCCAACTAGTTCTAATCGGAGCCGGATCGCATTACACGGAGGAAAAGCGGGGATCAGTCTCTACTCTGGGATACTATTCCCTAAGCTAGCCTTACATAATTCCTAAAATGTAGTAACTATATGAAAGAGATGGTTGTTGTTCATTTCTGATCATTTTCTCAAACTGCTTCTTACACAGTATTATCATTTTCTTTAAAATTTTTAATTTTATTGTTGTTTAAACAATTATTTAACTGAAAATATTAAAATATTGTATTACGAATCCTTTTTATTAATTTCGGATAATTTTGTCCTATTTGTAGCTATAATTCGCAACTGGTTTGTTCGTATTATTGTTGTTAATACAAATTTTATTTTAAAAATATTGAAATACTGTAATATGAATCCATTTTACTAATTCCTCCTCACTTTTCTTGAATTCTATCTCAAAATCCCAACTGGTTCATACGAGTCTCAATATTTACTTAAAAATTTATCGTATAATTGTTGTTAATACAAATATTTCACTGGAATTCCTCAGAACAAGGCTAATAATCTCTTGTATAAATACTCTTGTATATACTTGTATATTAGGAATTTTATTCTTAATCTTTAGACGCAAGTCAGGGGTCTGAATGTTTAATGATTCATTCGAAAAAGAAGCAAAAAACAAGAAACATATTTGTAAGAATCTTATCTTAAAACAAGATTAAGGTTCCCTTAAGATTAAAAACACAAAACTAGAGAATTCAAGCTATTTATAATCTTTGTTATTTAAGAAGTTAACCAAAAATTGACCTAAAATATGCAAAGTATGCTATCTAATATCAAAAATCTGTTGAAATTTACAAGTCTCAGCCAAGAACACCTTCTCGATTTCCATCCAAGTTTATTCTGAGTGCAGAAACCAGTTGGACTGGATCGATTGGTGGCGTTTCGAGCTCAAGTCTATCAATCAGTGGCTCGTTTAGGAGGTGAGTGAGCCATGGGCAGCACATACTTGAGCTGGGCATTTTGTGGAAATAGCTTCTTTAATTGTCGCAAATATTTATAGGATATTTCTCACGCATAGCCAGAACCGATCGAACTTGTGATTTACCTGGTCTCAGTTACCTGTTGCTTTGTTTCACTCACTCGCACAACTTTTGTGCAATTAATTCCAAGGATTTGGCAATAAGGAACACACACACTGAACAAATGCTTACCTGCAAAAAAAAAAACAGAGAAGAAAAAATCGTTTATTAATACTGTGCGGTGGCAATGAACTTAGCTTATCCATAAACTGTACTGAACAATCTACTTTTGATAATTAAAATGTGCGCATAAATTATATTGTGCACTTCGTAAACAAACAAACACAGAAAACAAAAAAACAAAATAAACAGCAACTGCAAAAGCGCTCCATATAAAGAAAGCAGAGGAGAGAAAAACAGAAACATAAAGAAACACAATAAACAATTTAATTACGCATCGTTTGCGCATCGAGTGCGGTACACAAAAGTGAAATGCAGCTATATAGGCACACAAAAATGAATAATCGCACTTGGCCAAGGCGAGAAAACAAGCCAACAAAGACATGGCCCACAACAGTTGGCTGCACATCTGAAAATTGGCCAAGAGAGACAAGCCCCGCTTCAATTTCATTACGTTTTCATGTCTCGAATGTGAGAAAACAAACTCTTCTCCGAAAAAAATCTCCGGCTTCCCCGGCAGTTTAATTCATAAACACGAGGGCAATAAATTACTTTGTATTGGAAAAACCTACGCAGGAGAGCATGCCACTGCCTGACGCTACATTTCTCGGATGCTTTTCGATGTTCCGTTGTCGCGTGTATTGTACTCGACGCCAAAAAGAAAGTCTGCATTATAATTGCTTTGTTTCATAGTTTTCCACACCATATTTTTAGCCGGCCTTTGTTAGCAGATCTCTAAACTATTTCAAACTCTTTTTGGCAAATTGCGGCAAATACACATCGAAAATAATGGCAAGAAAACTTTTTCAATGCCCCCCCTCGACAATGACAATGAATCGCAGCTAAAGATACAGAGATACAGATACAAAATCTTTCATACAGCAGCAGCAACAGCACCATCTGCATAGCATCTTGTCATGTCGCCCGTCGTTCAACTTTTACAACTCACCTCCTCCTCTCTGTTTTTATTACTTCATTGCCGCGGAGGGATATGAATGGTTGAATGCCTGGATAGTTGGATGGGAGTACAAACACATATCTGAGTTGGAAAGCCTGCGACATGTCAACTATTTCAAGGCTAAATCAGCGAGGCAGCCGGTCGTGTGTCAACTGTGTGTGTCTGTCTCACCCTCGCAGAAAGTGCATTGAACCCCCAGAGCTGGAGGAATGCATTTGCCTGTCAGTTCGTTAATTGAAAGTTGGTGACAACCAGCAGCCGAGTGTGAGTAATTCCATTCGGATATCCTTCATCAAGTGCAAACAGAAAGCCAAACAAACAGCAGTGGACCTAACTAACTAAGAGCAAACTCGCAATCAATTAGAACAAATAGAGCTCTGTTTTTCCCAGGCCCATTCGGCGACTCGTTAAAATACTTACACATATATGTATGTGTATATAAAAATATTTTTTGTTCAACTCAGGCGACGCCACCGCCGCACCCTGCCACGAAAAATGTTGCTCATTATTTTTCGGTTTTTCTGTTTCGGTTTCTGCTGTGTTTTTCCAATGCGTTCACAAAATAAACAATAATAATAAAGTTGCACAACATATCTACATACATCTACCTGAACGTGTACGAATTTGAATGGAGGCATAGCGATGATGACGCCGCCGTAATCTTATTTGTTTCTTTTTAAATTTATTTAATTTCGTACCTCATTTTGGGGGCATTTGCTGGGAGCAGCCATCAAGCCATCAACCCGTCAAGCCGTCAGATGCGTTTGTTGCCCCACAAAGCGACCGAGTCTCAGCCAGGGCTTAGAAATGCAGCCAAAAAATAAAAAATAATCATTTTCCGCGGCTTTTGGCGCCGTGACAAATTTAAATGAGCGCCGTCTTTGGGTGCAGCCCCGGGTTGGAGCATTTGGAGACTCAAAAAAAGGAAACAGCAACAACAAAGAGTAGTAATAATATCGCGGTCATATATTACTAATGTGTTTGGATCGCCGGCGTCTGCCCGAAGCTCTCCGAAATGAATCAATGCAAAACTATGAAATGCATATCGCAACGACAGCGCCGAACAGCAACCAACGACAACAACAACAAAAGTGACAACGCCGTTGACATGGATTGCCCGCGGCGCACAGTGGTTCGGATCACATATGTATATTCCATATATTTGATCGTTCCAAACCTATCCCAAGAACGACCACAAGAAACTTTAAAGAACGGCCTCGCTTTATCACTATTTTCAGTTGTGTTTGCACTCAATTGTATTCAAAGAGACAAGATGCAAAGCTATCTCAGAGTGTGGCTAAAATTCTCTCGTTCGCTACTAAGCTGTTTGACTTAAGCCTAGCCTGAACAAGAGAGAGAACAAGAGAGATAGGGCAGAGACATACGTACATGCAGCAACCAACTTTACGAGCTCTAATTTTTGCCACAAAAGCATATACCCCTTTTTCCAGTTTCCGATTCCGATGTATAGATGTAACCAATAAAAAGTACTTTATATTTGACTTTTTAAAATATTCAATTGTAAAGCTGAATCTTTGTTCATTAATATTACTGAGTGCCAGTCTATAAATACAATTATCATACTATTTTCTACTTTGGCTCAGACCAGGGTGCGACGTTGCTGGCGATGAATCAACTCAACAGCGGATGGAGGCAGGGCAGCGTCGCAGCAATCGTCGTGGGGCAATATGCTCAAGGCCTTGTGTCAGAATTTTTATGAATGAATGCGAATGCACACAATTTACACGTATTGAACCCGCTTAAACGCCCAGCCAATCGCAAAACTGTGACAGATAGCTGGGATGCGAGATCCGAGAGCTTCGCTGAGTGCTGAACTATGGCCAGCTTCCTTCTCATGATGATGATTTCGGTATTCGGAGGCGGCAGCGGCGGCGGCGGCAGAAGGCAACAGTTCGCTGAAAAGCCATTGCCACTACAGATAGCCAAGTGCATTGAACCTACGGCATCGGATGGATCAACCAGTTGAGCAGTAAAACAAACGCTTAAGCGCTCAACAGTCAATTCCATGCGACTCCATTCAATTCAATTCAATGCGATTCGATTGGAGTATCTGCTAAAAGCAGATATTACCAACTGGCTTTTGGCCGCCCGGTCGTTGCCTATTTGGTAGGATATCGTGTTGGTAGCGGTTCGTTTTTGGGCGGCCGACCTCATCCTCTAGCTCCACCAGCTCCTTCTCCAATCCAATGAGCCAGCAGCCGGTCGGTCACGTTTCAACTAACAACTGGCAATGGCTTTTTGATTGGCCATCCTCCCCAGAGCAATGCCTTCATAGTTCTCGAAATGCGGAAGTTATGAGCTCCTCAAATGGACCCTTGCCAAGATTAACCTGCGCGCGCTCCCTTGCTTAATAGCTGATATTTTCTAATCAATTTTCCCAAACAATTGCCTTGCCTTAAGGCATTTAATCGATAAATTACTGCACTCGCAGAGTGTGCAGTTGGCAGTTTTGCTGTTGGCAGTTTTCAGTGTATTCCCCCATTAGACAACAGGCTGTGCAAGCTTTAGTGTCGTTTGTCACCATATTTGCCACTGCAGTTGACACGAACGGACACGGGAACCCACCACCACTGGGAGCAGACGACGAGAACCGCACAGAAAACCCACCCAGACAGCCCGCCATCTGTGGTCAGCACTGTCTGGCTCTATGAGTGCACAAGAAAATACGAGTTACACATTACTAGGAGTTTATTTTATACCAAAGCCAATATTCTCAACTGTATAAACTTAAAACTCCATTTTATTATAATTTAAAAACAGAAAACTTGTAGTTGATAGCCTAAAATCGATTTAAGATTATTTTACCTTCTATTATTTCCATTATTTAATAGATTTTGTTAAGTTAATGCATTTTTGCCGCAGTGCAGGCACAACTTGTTGCTGCCAGCGCCCTTCATTAATCTTGAACCTGGTTTGGGGCAGGCACACTGTGTGCGGTGATGGCATTTGATGTGATCCTGTGCCTGCTGGCTAACTGACTCCCCTGGAAGAGCGCAGGTTTTTGGTTGTGATTCTGTTTGTTTGACTGGCATTTGATTATGCAGGAGGAAGTCGGTGCCTGTACCATGCTCATTCCCATTCCCATTCCCAGTTGCATCTCCGCAAAAGCGTCGAGTGCAACTTGTCATTGTTTATCTGCTGCTGCGGCAGTGGCAACGATAGCTCGTTGTGCTTCTGATTCGGATTCTGGCTGTTGCTTCAGCTTCCGCTGGCTGGGATCAGAGGCTGTGGTGTTGCAGCTGCATACAATGCGATTTGGTTGTGCCATTTCCATTTCCATTTCCACACACATCCACATCCACATCCATTACCATTTTCTTTGCCTGCCCAAAAGCTGCGCAACGTCAGCTTATCGCTGTGACTGTGGGGAACGGGTTGGGAGGGATTCAGCTCTATGTCAAGCCATTCACCAGTGCCTCTATTTAGGGTTTCTCCTTGCCACTACTGAAGGCACCCATAGAAGTGCCCCTGTCCAGAGTTCCTATGCTCAGCTGCTGCTAATTAAAAGAGCCTGCCAGCGACTAGAGATACAGATACATACGGGATCGAATGGAAAGATCGTACACAGCAAGAAACTCTAAAGGTTTCCTAAGAGTTGAGAACCAGAGTTGAGGCCAGTATCATGGGTTTTTTCTAAGTGAACGATCGGTTGGGCTTTTCAGCTTGCTAGAGATATCAAGCGAAGGCATCACCCAAGACAAAGACCAAACACGAACAGCAACTGGAACCATCGCGGGACAGTGGCAGGCAGTGCTTGGGTGGCAGCAGCCTGTTAAATGCATTTGCTGCCCTGACCCCTATTGCGACTATCAGGCCATTTGGCGGAAATTTAAATTTAATTAGAGCTCTGCCCGCAAACGGGAAGCTCGCTCCACACTACTCATCGTCGTTCTCGTCGGTCGTATCGGTTAGTTAAGGCGGCGGCGGTTGCCGGTCTTTGATGGCTCTCAATTGAGGAATTGAGGATGAACAAAGGAATATATTAGAAGACTTCGATAATATTCATGATATATACACTCGAAATCGGCAACGGATGCGTGGGAATGAGCAGTCGGAGGAGACTATAAACACATTATGTCCGTATGATTTTTATTTATTTTCTTTATGTCTCCCCCACAGTTCAAGACATTCTTTGTGCCAGGGATTGATGAGGGAAGATAGTATCTATATGGGGGTGTGACTATTATGCCTGTCATTTAACTATTGTCGGAATGGTTTATTTGCATATTAATACCCCTTGTTTCGTTTCATTTTGTTTTGTTACGTTTTGTTTCATTCAATTTGCGCCACAAACCCGCTGATGAAACGCTGCTGGTGGCATGACGCAGTTCACATATCGGCAATAAATATATATTTATATCTACCCAGAAACAATAGGAACAAGAAAAAAGGAGAGCCCCGAAAGTACGCACTTGAGTCACTACACAAATGTTTGGGACCGAAAGAAAAGGGAGAAAGGGTTGAGGAATAGATATATGTATATCATATAAATACATAGTTATTTTTCGGGGGGAAGAAGCACTTGGAATAAAGAAATTTTTCAATTTGAAAACTGTCTAGCCCCCAGTGACACTCAGAGACAATTGAGTTATGACAGCTGGCCGAGAGTTTAGTTCTATTTAAGTGCCTCTCAGAGGCTCCATCTTGATATGGGGATACCCGATACCTAGATCAGATAGATATTTTATTTTGTGGCTTTTCAAAGCCTTGCCCGAGAGTTTCACCCAATCAATTTGGCTCAACAAATTTGCAGCACAAATAGAAACGCTTCGGTGTTTAACCAAATGGACAATTGTCACGCCAATTTAAGACGCCAAAGGAGACTTTTGCCGCCCGACTCGCCGCTTTTAAGATATATTTTTTCTCCCATTCATTCATTCCGTTTGTCCGTCCATTCGTTTGTTTGTTTTCATGCCGCGAGCCAAAACCAAACTGACCATGAAAAGCCAGCCAGCCGCCCCGAGCGGGGCAGTTCAATAAAAAAATATTCGAAAATACATGTCGCCGACTTCCCCTAACTGCCACGCTTGACCGCACCGAAGGGTATATTTAGTTCAAGTGATTTGTACAAAAAACTTGTAGAAAAGCCGGCGATTTTATTTACATTCCGTTGATGGATAGCTTTGGCCCCTGGATAAACTATAATTAATTACGATCAAGCGACAGTCGATCGATTGTCGTGTCGGGTTCGAGCTCGGGCTCTGGCTCTGGCTTTGACTTTGACTGGGGCTCCGACTCCGATACTATCTCTCCGTTTTCTACCAAATATCGTCTCATTTTTTGGGCATTTATTCCACTTCAACTGGCAGGCATTTTTCAAATAAATACGCAGGGTCTGCCCCCCCCTCGATCGGTTCTTCTTCTCGGCTTGTAGTTGGTTTTAGTTCACTGGAAATCGTGGGGGGAGAGTGCTTTCTTTTCGAGCGATGCGAGTGCGTACAAAAGGCGCCCCTGGAGTTCAGTGACATGGTCAGCCGCCAAGATCGTTTGTAATTCCACTGGCAGGGGACCAGACCATAGACCATTGTGCGTATATTGTGGGGGGAATTTAAAGGGGAATGAGGTGCACATAAAGCCACTTTATCCTGGGATACACTGTGCTGCGGTCTAGGGCAATTCGCTGGGCTTTTGTGCGACGATTCTCGTTGTGTGTATTTCCTGCATTGTGCTCGCAATTTCAGGGATTCTCATTGTTTGCACAGCCAGATGTTTAAGACCGAAAAATGTTGTTAATTGACTTACTTAACTCCCAGCCCACACCCACTCGCACTGTTAATTGCATTTAGGCGACTTAACGGTCACGTGGCCTACCAGTTAATTGAAATTTTTCTCAATATTAACCCACCTGGCGCAAAGTTTTCCTTTTGGCTTAATTGGCTGTTTGTATACACCCAGAAAAGATAAGCTAATTTGCGACTGTTTTTTTTGTGTTTACGTTGGGGAATGTGGAGCGAGCGAGCAGCGAGGAAGGAGCAACCATAAAGTATGCCACAATCTATATTTAAAGTGCGATTTATAGATTGCACTTGGTTAAATACCCCCTTCTCTCTGTCTACCCCTCTAGATATTTGCATGGCCGATAAAGAACTGACGCGTCGCGGACTGACAAAGCCGAGTAGGACAGCTCAGAAGGCCATGGCGAATGCAGCATCTTCAGGAGAAGAGCAGATTAAGTTAATTACGATTTCGCGCCGCCAACCTGCCAGTCTGCAACATTGTGGCTGCAACAATGTTGCCACTGAATAGGTCTTAGGGATGGGAAAAAGTTCTAGCCACATCTTTTCGATATAAATAGTGAAGCTATACTTATGTTTTTACTGTCCAGGATAGAAACACTAAGCTCTTTATTAGTAACAACTTGTAAATCGTGGTATTAAAATTTGTTTTTATAGATTTACTGAAGCGTGAGCTGAAGCTGCAAAATAATCGATTTATAATCGATGTTTTTTCTATAAAGGCATCACGGACTTCGATTGATTTCTTATCAAGCTTAAGCTTCTAACATTATTGTTAAGATGAATAAATAAATATGAATAAATATACTATTTATTTGAAACTTTTCCTAATATATCACAAAGGATATATTTTCTAACGATACAAAATGCCCATTTCGATTTGAACTTGAACGCTGGGCCAGTGTGGGAAACGCCTATATCTAAGACTGCAATCGTATGACCGTATATACCATATATTCGTTGACCAACTTTTGAAGACAATAAGAAGAAATGCAAGAAGGTCCACACCACCTACCTCCCTTTCATGGGTCGTCGTCGTCGTCGTCTGGCACCCACGTAGCAAAACAAAGCAAAAAAGCGAAACTAAATCGTGATTTATGATGATTATATTTGAATTGCTCATTGTCTCTCACACCCCGATCCAGTCTCGGTTTTGGCTCTAACGAACGATTTGGTTTTTTATCTCATTGCAAATAAATAAAATCAAAATTGGGACTCGCTGGTGCTTTGACCATGACCATGTTGCTGCAGCTGTTGCAATGGCGTTGCTTTTCCAGCGAACCGAGATACAAGATCTGCGCGGATCTGTGGACAAGGAAAGCCCCGAAAAAAAAATAGAATAGAATAGGCTCCCTTCGGGGCCAAGACCCGAGCCGGCTGAGTGCATTGGGTCTGTAGGGCGCCCGGGAAAGCTAATTAATTTTCCAGCGAAAGTTTGCCTTAATTAGTGCACATCACGGCCTGCAGCTAAGTTGCAACTTTAATCCACGGCCAGCAGCAGCAGCAGCAACAACCCCTTAAAGTTCAAGTTACCAAAGTCCTGGCCGTTTTAAATTACAGTTTCACTTTTTAATTAGACGCCGGCCCCGCCCCGCCCCGGCCAGACGTCTATGCAAAGTTGTCGAATAGAAGCAGCAAGCACATATAAAGGAAATTTTAATTAAACAGTCTGCGAGGGTTGGCACAACCAGCATGGCAAAAATAAAACACACGCACACACAGCGCACAACAAACTCCAATACACGACGAGCTCAACTGTTGGTCAGTTGCGAAAAAGTTTCGAGGGCTTGGCCAGGCAAAGGGGGCGGAAACCTTGGCATATAGGGGAGACAATAAATGGACTCGCACTAGGATAGACAGGAAAAAAAAAGTTGGTATTGAAATCAATAAACTAACTTTAAAAAGTTCTAGAAGAAAACCTGCTAAAGAAGATGTTAAACCTTGATCTCTACCGATGTATAGACTCTATAAGGTACGAAATAATAAAACCTTTCAGTGAAATCTTCCTGAAATCTATTCTTCTTTCTTCTTAAACGAAGGTATCATCTTTTAATCGTTTCTTCTATCTTCTCATACGAAAGAATTATATTTCCAAGTCTTCTTCCCACAATATTGACTTCAGGCATTTACTTTTCCATCCCAAAACTGACTATTTCGCTCACTGTAAAGTCCAGCGACGAAGCAACTCATTTGCAGACCTGGTCTGAGGCATTCGAATAGGGCACGGCACTCAGCTCGGCTCAGATCGGTTTGGCTTGCTTTGGTCGGGGTTCCTGGTTTAATAGCTTCGCTCTTGGCATTGAAATATTTATCATGTCGTGCTAATATTGCCCAGAACCTCGAGGACTGGACACGCTCGATTGGACAGTTGGATAGGGCGCAGCTCTATAAGAGCGCTGTTCCACAGCCAGCTGGGGTCGGACCAAGTCCAAGACCGAGTTGGAGTCTATCTACGTATCTCAGTGCCCCTGCCCCTACCCCTGCCTGCTGCTTCTTGCGTTGCCTGTCATCATTGACACGCGAATTGCAAAAGTTAATTTAAGTAGTTTTGGCCAAAAGACGACAACACGGTCGTCGGTCGTCGAACAGGATAGCCAGCCAAACTCTGCTGTATTGCACTCACTGCTCCAGGGAAGGGTTTCCTTAGCTTTGGCTTTGGCTAGTCATGGGCAGATTTATATGGCCATTTGGCTAATGAATTGCAGCTAGCGGCGGACGAAGAAATAAGAGCTGATCCATGGGCGCCCATAAATCATGAGAACTCAACTTTGCTGGCCGCTTTTACTACTTCGATTTCATTCCTGAGAAGGCAGATCATCGATGAGCCAGTCAGCCAGCCATCCAGCTCCCTCTGGCTTTATTTTCTTTGAATTTTTACCCATCAGCGGTTTTGTTTTTGGGCCCGCATTCGTCTTCGAATGCGGTTTCTTGTTTTTATTTATTCGTTTTCGTTTTTGTTTTTTTGTTGGCCATCTCGTCGCACGCCACGTGAATTATGTGGGAGTTTTGTTGGCCGTGCGCAAACATTTCAATTCCAAACAGTTTGTAATTATTGCGCAAATGCGACAAGACAAACAGTTTGCTGAACACATGTTTCGAGCCAAGTCAAGTATGTGGGAAAGGCGAAATAACCCAAATGGATTGCAAGGTCACAGCGATGAGGGAACCCTTCGCAGAAGGTTTGTGCGGTTTGGCTTCGATGTTTTTATGGCCGACAAAATATGCGGGACCCAAAGGAAATGCCCGAGAATATATGAAGGCTGAATCATCAGCGGCACAAGATCTTGCAAAATAGGAAATATAAGCATGAAATATAGGTGTATATATACAGCGATCGCGGTGGTGCTAAACAAAGCGAGTCCCCACAAATTAAGGCAACGTCAAGCAGCTTGGCAAAGACGACAAGATTCCGATTCAGATTCAAAAATTACGAGACGAATTGCCGCTAAAGTTGAGCTAACGAAGCCAAACGACGCCGGCGGCATAAACAAACGCAAATAGCCGAACGGATGTGTTCTCTGAGGATCCCTGTAGTATTTATTACATTTGTTTTTTTTTTCTTTTTTTTGTTTTGAGTCATACAAACATTAACGTGAAATATTTGGCACACATTCAACGGCAGCGTATATAAAAGAGCAAAGGCACGCGACGTTTGGCGGGGGCCTGCCCGGCGTCCCGAGATCAATAAAAATAGCCACTCACAGTCCGCGCGGCAAGACGTGGGCGAACAGCATCTGCATCTCAGGCATCGCCATCATCATCATCTTCATCGTCGTCGTCGTCCGCTGGAATGCCATCTATGCCACAGTTAAGAGGCAAACAAAGTGCAAGGACGTCCCAAGGGGCCCTCCATTGCTCGATCTCCACCCCCTCGATGGGATATAAAAATATCTTCTTCTCGGTATCTTCCACTCCTCGACAGAGGTGAATGAATCCAAAAATATTTCTGCACGCAAGTTGTGCGCGTAATTGCACGTTGCTACACCTCGCTCTTGGTTATGGGAGTCACTCACTCAGCCACAGCACCAGCACCAGCCTCAGCCTCAGCCTCAGCCTCAGACTCCGAGTCGGAATCGGAGTCCCAAGATTGGGATACAGAGTCTGTGGGCTGCATCACGGCCTCTTCGGCTTAACCCACATACAAGCGCACTTTGGTCCGCACTCAGGTACTCAGATATACAGACACCGCCGATGCATTCCTAGCGCATTTTGACTTGCTGATTGGCGGCTTCCCCGGCACAGTATCTAACTGGATCTAAATGGAGTTGTGGGCTTCGGTTCCTTGAACCATCCAACCTAGGGCTCCCTAACTAACGACTGGTGACGACTCCCATGGTGTTGAAGAGACAACCACTCCACTCTATGGTGGCTTCACAATAATCAAAAGCCAGGAAAAGACCAAACTGTGCACACATTTTAATGAGTTGATTTGAAACGCTAACAGAGTTTGCATTAAATTCGTTGCTGAATCTTTAAAGTCTTGCCAGTTTACAAGCTACACCAAATGTTTGTTTTGGGAGGGGAATCTGTTGAACTAGTTTTACCCACTCGGTTCGTCAGACGCCGCCTGTCCGCACACAAATGTCACATTTTATGGGCTCTAATATGAAAATCATTGCCGTTCCTCGGCGCCCCAGCTCCTCCTTCGAATTCTTAAATTCCCGTATGTAGCCCCGACTACTGGTCTCCTTAAAAATGCAGCAGCTCGTTAGACGCATTAGGGCCGGGACATTATTTCCCTGGCGGATGACATATGGCAGAGTGGCTGCTCCCCACTACCTGTGCGTCGTCGCGTCTTATTAGAATTTATGATTTGCCATCTTCGGCAACGTTTGTTTTTGCTTTCTTCGGGGACTTTGGTTGCCTTGGACCGGGCGGGCTCTGCCCAGCTGGCATTTACTCTTAGTTTATTATTTATCATGCACTTTATGGAGCTCCCCCCGAACGAACGGCACACACACGTATATATTTGCATTTATAATTTCAAATTGTTTATGGCCAAGCGTGAAAATGCCTCACAAGACAACAAGAAAAATGGCAAGCTTGCAAACTAAATATATATACTATATATAAAAAAAAGCAACAAATCTCTTCCTAATGCATGAAAATTTAATGTGCATGACGCATCCGACGACAACGGGCGGAGGAGTGAAATTATTTATAAATTATACAAGAGTCAACTAATTGAATTCGATTATTCAGCGTGAGCCCTTGGGGTGGATAAACCTGGGATTTGCATGACTTTTCCCGCAAAATTAACGAAGATAAATTTGCGACACAGCTGCGGTGAAAAATCAAAGCAGAAACATTCGAAATATTTGATGATTGTACAACTAATGAAGCATTAATTTTTTTGGTTAATGTTTGAAAATGATTTCTTGACAAATTCGGGTTCGCAATCAATTGAAGGCTGATCTAATAAATTGCCTGTCCTTTCAGCATGCTTGTGCAAATAAATAATTAACTGATTGTCTTTCCTTATCAATGTATCAATGCTGCTACGAAATTAGATAACTATAGTATTTCATCACGTAAGTAAGGCAGTGACTAAGACCTCAGCAATGAGCATTCAATAAATCTTTTAATGAATGAAATGCTTTGCTGCCCACTTGAAACTAGTGGTAAATATTTGCATATTTCAAAATCATATTTACGACGCCGTCGACTCCAATCAATTATCGCATTAACATGGTTTTATTATGTATCACATTCAAATTGACCAAATCGGCGGCAGTAGTCGATTAGGGGGTAAAAAAACAAACTCGTTCTCGGCGCCATTACCAAAAATAAAAAAGCGAAACAACAGGAAAGTTTTCTACGTGGGCGATCCCAACAACCAAATGTGAGTTGTAGTGAGCACCGAGATTGGCAATTTGCGATTTGCGGCTCGTTAAGTATTATAACTTAATAGCTGCATACCGATTCGCCGAGATGCTTGAAAGGAAATCAAATATTTTCGTTGCGCTTATTGTTAAGTGTTTACCGTAAATATGTTTAGCTGTATTTTTGGCTCCTTACATAACTTGTTTTGTTTGCTAATTTTTTGTTTATATAGTTTTTTTTTTTTATTTTTTGAATAAGTTGCAAAAATACTTTAGTTTTCTTTTCTTTGCCTTTGTTATTCAAAATCAATGTTTTTCTCCCCGCTGCCTGATTAGTGCGTTAAGCACTTTTACTTTTTTTTCTCGAATCCCCCTAAGAGACAAAGACAATGCCTCTTGTTATGCAAAAATTGAATTTCAATTTCTCAGTTTTACAGGCCTGCGGCTAGCAGTTCGAGCTTGGCGAATTTTATCATTAGCTTCGTACTATTATTAATCAAGCCCAGCAACGGGTTGAGGGGGAAAATGCATTAAAATCGCTGGGAAATTAATTGGGGCGCATCAGAGTTCATTAGGCCTGCTGCTCCTTGGAAAAAGCCAACAGTTGAATGTTCAATGTTCGATGCTGGGATGTTGCTTTTTGTGTAAACATTTGCATGCACATCAAAAGTAACTGTAACCGAATGTTGTCTGGCCAACAAAAAGTAACAAACAGTCAGCGGACAGGCCAACAGCAGCAGCAAAAGATCAAAATCATTTGAAAAATTGTTGGCGAAATGGTAAGGCGGCAGCAGCAAATCGAAGATGGAAAATGTGTGCGGCGACTCACGAGGAAGGAAAAAAGGGGAAAACCCGAGATGAACGCGAGAGATGAGGGTGCAGACCATTAAATACCCGGCACTTGAATCTTTGAATATTTATATATGCGAAGCTCTAAAATACTTATAGTAAATTTGATATAGCCTTTGTTCATATGTGCATAGATCGAGAGGAAAAGTATGATCAAAAATATAGCAAAGTTTGATATACGAAATTTAAAATATCGAAATTTGAAATATAGAAAAATATTGCTCTAATATCAAGAACTTGTGATTTATTTGACTTTTTTTTTAATAATATTTATTAAATAAATCAAAGGAAATATCGATTTATCGATTGTCGCGTCAAATATCGAACAGTATCAATATATTCTAACATCTCTAATGCCACGTACAACGTCGGACCAGCGTAGGAAACAAACCAACCACTCCCGGACCAAGATGCAGAGATGTTGCAGCAGTTGCAGTTGCAGTTTCTAAATGCCGCCGCGCACCAATTCACCGACAGTCGGGCGGCCAGCAACAACGAGAATGCAACTTTGCATAATTTATGGCAATCAATTTCGCGTGAACATCAACACGGTTGCAATGCGAAATGCAAAAAGATACAAAGCGCAACACGGCAACTCTGCATAGAGAAAAGAAGAAAAAAAACAAATATGTATAAAAGAAAGAAAGAAAGAAAAAGAGGAGAAATTGCAGCAGGCTGCAAGCCATCCGTCGTCCATCGAATGCCACCATCTCAACATCAACTTATTTAGTTCTACTTAAATGTTTACTTTCATCAATTCGCAACGATTCCGACGACGACTTGACTCCATTCGCCGCTGCCGGAGCAATGTCAATTGGCCGCGGATTGGATTGTGGCTATGCGATGTTGCTTTTTGGTCACAAAACTGTAGCTGGTCAAGAGAGCGCTCAACAGGATGCCCGTTGGATGGAGATGGAGATACATTCACTTTGCAGTCACAGTCGCCATTCGTTGTTGGGAACATCTGGAACAATTTCGCCTGGCCCTAATCTAATTGCCATCGCCTAACCCAATTTCCCCCAGTCAGTGTTCTCCACCAGCTCCTTCTCCGGCTTGGCATCTCCAATTGCAATTCAGAACTTTCACTTGGCCGCCTTGGGTCACCACCAAACCACCCACCACCCACACACGAAACAAAAGCTTGACTTTCGAGAGGATAGAGCTCTAGCTTGGATCGAGTTCTCCTTTTGGCCAAATACATATCATTTTACATAATAAATTTAATGCCGAGGAGTACAGCAAATTGCAGCTCGCGTGGCGAACCCCCTTTGTCTTCGCTGACAGCTCGCAATTTGCTGTGCTCATAGGAAGGCAGGTGCCTTGTGCTTGGTGCCTGGTGCATTGTGTCTACTGTAGTTATCAAATAAATACTAAGCACTCTGCGCTACTCTACTCTACTCCCATTCTGCTTGAGTGCCGTCTACTTTAGCATGGCGTTATGCATTCACCGTTGCTTTTGGCCCACTTACTAACTTTACAACAAAAAAAAAACGGCTTTAAACTGAAAACATTAATAATAAAAAACAAAAAACGAGAAACAAAAACCAAGTTTTTCCTGATTTATGTCCAAACAAATTGTGTGTTGGCTTGGCAGTTTCCTTATACGACATGATTTAAGTGAATTATGTCTGTGATTTTGATTATATTTTAACACTCTAAAACGGTTCCTGTCCGATTAACATCTCTCAGAGACACACCGAGATGGTGGTGGAAATCTGTCCAATTCCATTTGGTTATTTCTCTGGCTTGGATACTTTCCCGCCGCCTGATTAACCCCATATGTGCGAGGTTAAGATCCGCCAGCTTCTACGGATCGTATCCGCTGCTGCACGCAATAGATGGAAATGGATGGGAAATTGTGAAAGAGTTTTAATCAAAGTGGGAATTCCGATCGGCCCTCCTCCCATCATCCTCCTCTCTGCTCGGCGCCATTTGATATCTTTCTCGGCTGCCTTGACACGCAATTGAAGTGAGCAGCCAGGGCCAAAAATAAATCTCGAGGAGATTCGATTCTTCATTTCGAAATACATCTTCCCCTCTTGCGAGTGAGAGTGGAAAATTGGGGGCAAAAGTGTGGCGCTGCCGATGAAAATCCAGCGGCGTGCACTTGACGCCGCTGAACCCACAAATTGGTGGTGTCATTAGGCAGATATTGATTTGAATTTATTGGCAATTCAATTAACTTTAACCGAATGATCGCAGCTCTGGCTCTGGCTTTCAATTATTCATAGCGGAAGGGGTAAGGTTCTGCTACTGCTGCTGCTGTTTCTGCTGCAGCCATTAATTGCTGGCAGCTGGAGCATTACAATGCGGAAATGCAATCGAATCGAATTGAAAATGGAATGGAATCGAACGCACTTCACACGCAAATAAACAGTCCGTTGTGGCCTGGAGTTTATCTTCTTCTTCGGGATGCACGCCAGCAATTTATTCTCCATGGTGGTGGTGAATGGCGAGCTGTTATGCAAATCAGCAGGTAGTCGTCGTCCCCGGAAAGGTAGAAGAAACCCAGGTCGGTCATTCACCGCCAACGACACAAGTATCCATGAGATACGCGCCGTTCGCATGCAATTCGCGGCATTAGAATGTGCGCACATGAATAGATAGCAGCCTGCTGCCTAGGAGCTTTGTGCTGCTCCAGTGAATGGAGGAGATTTCCATTTAGCCAAGGCATTATTTTCGAGCGCTTTCATTAAACAACTGAAAAATAATTGCAAGTAAGGGAGGAGGTGGAGGTGGAGGTGGCGGCGACTCACACTCATTGTTGCCGTTGATGGGAAAGCTGGGGAAAATAATGGCAACAAATAACCGAATAATGCCCCGTGAAACATAATAAACATATATATGAACACATATAGAAAAATGTGTAAATATCACTTAAAAACGAAAATGAAAGTGAAACCGTTTTCTTTCATCCCAACCCATTCAGTCATATATCGGAGAGAAATAGATGAGAAAGTCAAGAAAGAGTTGTCAATTCATTCAGAAATAGAAATGTGTGTGTCACATTGAATTCAATTTCAATAGCAATTTCCATTTCGAATCGTAAGGCCCCATCCATCCATCTATGTATCTATCCATCTAAAAGGCCAAGTACTCTTGGCCCGCCTCAATGTCACCGTTGATTGCATAATCACTTAACCGTCACTAATTCCTACGTAATTGGAAAGCCCTAATGTCAGACTCTGTGCTCTGGGCCATCCCCTCGAATGCATCATCACATGTATGCACCACATCTGTTGCAACTTATTAATTTTAAACACCGGGGCCAACAACCGTTCCAAGCTGTGAGCGACATGGCCAAAATGCCCCGAAAAAAAAAAAACAAAAACAAACGCCCAACACAAAGCGGCTTACACTCTTTAAGTGTTGGGCCGAGACTGAAGCTAAACGCTATTAATTTTTACACACGGTTTCACTGCAGTCCGAATGCGTTTTTCATGAGCTCGGAATTTTACAACTCCCAGCTAAGCTGCAGTGGCAATGGGCTTGGATTTAAGCCAGCTCTGCCTCTGCTCTGCTCTGTTGCGGTGTGGTCTGGGCCATTGTTTTGCAATTTCGGTTGGCTGATGATAATGAATGATGAGCCGATCCGAGCCGAGCCAAACAGAGAGCCGCCGAGCAACGGCCACAATACCTATTGAGTAATTACGAAAAATTTTAAAGTTTAATTAAAATTGTGTAAATAATCGCATTTGCCTGGCATTGTTATCTCCGTTGGCGGGTGTTACTCTTACTGTTGCTGTTGCGAAAATGAAAGTGCCATCAAAGTGTGATGCTCAATTATTGTGGGAACAACGGGACTGACAAGTACACTTGATGAATTTCAACAGAGCGACATACTAGTAATTACACACAGATAAATATCTCATAGATCAATCATTGATTCAATCTGTCTCTGTATAAAGATCACTAGCAAACTATCGTATGATTATAACCTCAGATAAGCTCTGTAATTATATTTATATGTGCTTGACTTACCTTGTAAACCTCCGAGAAGAATCCTGAACCGATTTTCTCCTTGACAAAATCATCAACGTTGTATAATGCTGAGACGGCGGTGCGTAGAGCCCGGCAGGATATGCCCGTGACCAGTCGATCCGATGATATAGCCCGCGACACGGGCGCTGGCGGCAGGCCGTTTGCTATTCCGTTCACGTTCGCCATACCGTTCGCGATCCCTCCGCCATTGTGGAGTGCAGCTTCTGCCAAGCCATCTCCATTCGCTGTGGCTCCTGCTCCTCCCTGCTTATACGTTGCACTTGCTGGTGATGTTGAGGTGGTTGAGTTGCACATACCCGCTGTGCTTGGCCAGACAAAGGGAGATGGGGCTGATGAGGAGTGGCCCGAGGAATCGACCTGGTCCACTGACTCCTGCGGCGGTCCGGGACCACTGTGCTGGTTAAGGCTCATGTTTATCAGCTACGACGTATGTTGCTGTCGTATCCGGATAAGATGTGTGTGTTGAGAGTTATCTGGTGCTTTGGTTTTGGTTATATATTATTTGATTTTAAGTGTCTGATGTTGGGCGACCTTGCCCTGCCTGCTTGTGGGCGGAAACTCTACGAATTGAGTAAGATCAGTGGACTACCACTTGCTCTTGTTCATGATAACCCAAATGGTTAACCGATTAACGCGACGGAATGACAATACACAATTTGTTCAACGGATGCTAGTTTTGGGGTTTTCTTTACTGAAGACCCGTCGGTCTAAGTTTGACAAACTTTCAAGATACAACAAAAAAAATATATATATATCAATCACTGTCGTTTTGCTCGATAAAAGAGACTTGTGTACTTGGTTTGCTTGTATCTTATCGGTATTTTTGGAATGGTTAATGGATAGTCCTTCGATTCTTGGCACGTTGCACTTGTGGAAGCTGCACTGGAAGCGCTCGCAGTTGGAAGTCTGAAAAAAAAGCAAGCAAACAACAAAAAATACAAGTTAATAAAATTCAATCAATTCCGTCGCTCTAATGAAATGTAAATAAACACGTCTAAATATATATATGTGTATATATCTGTTTGCGAAACTGACGGAGCGGCGCGTGATCAACATTTCTCTGTTTATTCTCTTTTTATGGGGTGCAAGCAAATTAAAAAAATAAAACTTCAAAGAATTCGCTTAATATTCTGTTGTCACGCGCCGCAGAAAAGCAGTATATCCAAGTGTCGGCCATAAATTCAAGTCAAGACAAACTAAGGAATATTACAAGTTCTTAGGTTAAGAAATGTCCAAGCTAAAACCTATTTAAGGCAACTTAAGAGCCTAATATGTAGAGGTGATTTGGGAGATGGAGATAACCCTTCATAATAATTACAGTGTCAATAACTTATGATGAATCTGAGATGTCGGGAACACTAGGAAGATTAAGTAAAGATTCTTTTTCCAAATAAGCCGGTAAACTATTAATAAATATACATTCAAAGCTCTCTCTCATCAGATTAGGGTAACCTGAAATCGGTGAGCTATTTGAGACTGCCAAAGTTGTATTTATGAATCCAGTTTTCGTAGGCTTGGCGGATTAGCAAACACCGCTAAACTAAACAGGAATGAATTAATCGAGCCTGCTCGCACTTGCTAATAATTATTCAGGGTCAAAGTCGAAGCCGATTGCCAGAGCTGTGCGTTTGATGGCCCCCAGCTTATCAGCCGGGTTGTGGCGGTGATAGCCACAAGCACTATGCCATTTCTACATGATAGCAGCGCCTGTGTTCGCTCAAGTGCGATAAATAAGAAACACACGAACGAACATTTTCAGCAACTTTGCTGCCAGGTTTTTGCCTTTTTTCTTTTTTTTTCGCTCCGTACAACAAACAATGTAATTTAGCGGCAATTTGGTTATCATTTCGCCGACAGTCGTTGGGTTTGTTTTTGTTTTCGTCGTTGTCTCATCGGGGGCTTGGAGGGGCCAAAAGAGTTCAGTTCATCAGCAAATACAAGTGAGATAAACACGACTACTGCCAGCCTTGGCCTCGAGCTTGAGCAGCAGCAGCAGCGGCAGCAGAGTTGAAGGAGGCTCCTAGAGAGCACCGGAATCTATTAAGGGTTCCGCCCTTGAAACACCCGCCGCCTTCGCACACCGCAAACCACTCGGCGGTAGATAAGTTGGGAAATGATATAACCAAATATTTTGCTGCTCTAATAATACCGGGGAAACAACGGCAACAGGTTGGAATTTTTTTTGATTTGCCATTCCTTATCAAAACAACCATATATATTCAGCGATAAGATACAGCGAAATGGCTTTTGGGCGACGCCAAATAAAATCAGCCAGCAAAAATAAGTTGGCTCGTAAAGGATCATGCGAGTGGCCCAAAAGGGGATCATGGCAGATAAGAGAAAAGAGCCAGCTCACAATTAAAACTATAACAAAATAATTACACCAAATTTTCGACATAATGATAATGATAGAGGCGAAAAGCCAACCCATACCATACCCCATGGCAAGCTCTCACTTTTCCACTGGCCACCAACCAAAATAAAACACAAATTACTAAGCACATTTTTGGACTCCGGCAAACGGGGAAGTTATGCGAATTGAGATTTTTCTGTCTGTTGTTTGCTTTTTTATTTTTGTTGTGAGCTGTGTGTGTGTCTTTCCTTCTTTGCGAAATCTGCCCAAATACACAACAACGAGCTGAAGTTAAAGCCGGCCCGGCAGCGGCAGCCATAATTAGGGTCAATTGCGGCTAACCGCTGCCAATCGGCGACAACGAAAGCTTTTGGCAAAGACCGGGGAAAAAGTGCTACACTTCATTAGGCGCCATGACAAACCCGAAGAGTTGCAGCGGAAAGTCGATTTAATGCCAACCTGCCGTACAATTACCCAGGGATCGTTTTTGAGCCACGCCCCCAACGACGACGACAGTTGTCCAATTACGGGCGGGTCTTTGTCAAATTATCTCGTTTCGGCTATGAAATGAATACGTGCTAGCTGCTATATCTTCACAGACAGTTGTGAAAGTTCCCATAAAACCTAATGAGTTCCCAAGTTAAATATTTTTATACAAAAAAATAGTAAACATTAAGCTCAAATATTATTTTGAAGAAGCTCGCGCTTATAGAGAGAGTGCTACCGATGGAGATCAAGGGAAATCCGTTCGGCGGCCCACAAAAATGCGTTTAGCACGCTCCGCAAACTAAGTCAAGGCAACGATTTTCGGAGGGAAATACGATTTGGGTGAGCAAATCCATCGAGTCTATCAAGAAGACAAAAAAAACACCAAGCAGCCGCTTTTATTCGACTCTTGCATATATTTTCCCCCCATCACGTTCCAAACTATTTATCTCGTGTGGAAAACCACGGGCGAAGCATCAAAATATTTATGTTTTAATAGGAATGCCAGCCAAACAAAGGTCAGTCCGAATCCGTAGCTATTGCCAAACATATAAAAAATAGATGAAGAGCCCAGCAGCGACGGAATGCTGCAACCTGAAGACTTGGGCGGTGTCAGCAGCTACACGAAGATGCCCTGAATTTATTTAAAATAGGGATTGTGATGGAAATATAATGTAAGAAACCTTACATTTCACCACCACACATTCATATATATACTAAACTGACAAAATTGTATTTTTCTAGTGAAACAATTAAATTGTATCAAGAAACATTGAAGGGCTATTAACTTATTTTAATGCATTTTTAGTGCCCAAAAATAAGAACATCCCATAGAAATTTAGCCAAAATGAACCATCTTGAGGCTAAGATAAATTTGGTGTTATTTTTTTTTTTTGTTTAGAAATTCGTTGTGTGTGCTTGTTGCTAAATGATGTGCTGGAGAAACCAATGAAATTAATTTCAGCACGCCACTTATCTCCATTAGATTTTGATGGTGTTTAAGGCATTCTCCAAATCGAACGCTGAACCGTTAACCGCCACAAGGTTTCGAGTCAATAAACCGCTGCCGACAGACTGCGGTGGCTATGTGTTGCCTTTGTCGAGATCAAGTTGCATTTTTATGGGGCCAAGGGTCGTCGTCGGAGTCGTCATCATCATCATCAACAACAACTTCGCCTACGTAGGCGCGTGCCTGCAAAGTAGCAGAAGTGTGTGCAATATACACACATACACACTCGGCCATTAAAGAGCCATAAATCTTGGTTATGAAATTGGAAATGATTTTCTCAGTAGACACGTTCAAGTAGGGTGCTTAATGCCGCAAGAACTGATGGTGATGCGTTCAGGAAGTGCCCCGAAAAAAGCGTTAATGAAAAGGAAAGTTGGTCAGCGGCACAAACAAAAAAAAAAAAATGCCACTTCATGTAGAAAGAAAAACAAAGACCAAGACGAGCACCAAGACGAGCAGCAAGACGAAGACGAAGAAGGCGAAAAGAAGCCAAGGCAGAAATTTCTATAAACAAAGAGATGATGAGACGCAAAGGAGGCCGGGCAGAATTATCAAAGAACAACAAAAAGAAGTGGAAAATGGGACATGGCACACTCTCGGGCTCACAGAAACAATACAAAGACCGAATGAAATTCATGTCGTTGTCGCGCTCATAAATTCTTCTACGCCTATGTGCCCCGGTATCGTATCGCTCTGGCTATCCGAAAGATACAAAGATACCCAAACAGCTCACACACACCCACACTCGGAAAACTACCAACTCATTCAACCGGGGAGGTGCCTGCCTGCATCCGCCGTGTATATATGCCTGCTTATAAAACAAAAAGAATCTATGTAAATTGGGTGTATTTTGAATAAATTCCAAGCCCATCGAAGGTGTGAGGGTTTATCGAAGAAGTCGGGGCCCTAAAACAAGTGATTCATTCCCGAAAATGCAACGAAATGGAAAGCGAAGAGAAATACGTACATATATCTATATATATTATATATATACATATATAAATTCAAATGGAATGGAATGCTGGGGCTGTCGAGGTCTGAAAGCCTAAGATAAGCTTAATGAGCAAAAGAAATTTCACTTTCTTTCGCTAAAGAACGGTCTGGACTAAGGTACAGTGCCGCTTCCATAACTTAAACCACGATTTGACAAACATAAATTGCCTTTAAAAGCTGTTTCACCACAGGTTTATCTTTGAGTACGAATGTAGAACTGACTTAGAAAAGATAAGGAGCCTCCGGATCAAGGAATTAAGCATTTATATTAGATATAGCTAGAAAAACATCAATGTTTAAGACCGATAGAGGTTTACAAATAAAAAATATCGGAAACTTGTTTACTTTTTCAGCTCTTCTTCTCGCAAAATCCTTAGTTCTTATTGTGTCAAGATCGGAACCAACTGTTTAGACTTGTCAAGATGAGTATGACTTAACGAGTCCAAAAGCTATTACTTCGGTCTGTTTAGGTTTAAATCATTTTATCAGACCACAAAAGTTTGACTGTACCTCTTAATTTCCAACGATTACTGCGCCATTTAGGCATTTAGCGACTAATTGGCAGCCGTTTTGGTATGAGGGGCGGTCGACTCACGTGCCGCCGCCCATCGATCGACGAACTATGTACAAATATGCCTTAGAAAACAATCACCAAAAATAAAACTAATGCCCAGGCGTACATATGTAGATGAACTTTAAGCGAGAATAAATCGAACTAGAACGACACCAACAGCACAACAAAAAAAGTGGATTTATTTTCAGACTCAAGTGCAAGTCCTACAAGAAGATCGGGCAAAACAAAACACTTGATGAATGCAGCCGAAGGAGGTGCAAAAACCAAACAACAACAGCTACCGAAGGGTGAGCGGGAATGCTAACAAATGGCACCGGTTGATGGTGTGTTTTATTTCCCTTTCTTTTATAATTTTATTTATTTTATTTTCTCCCCTTGATGCGGGCACAGAGCAAATTAGCTTGGACAGCATTAAAAGCCGGCTGCCAAGGGCGGAAGTACGGGGGAGTTTATTGTTAATTTCAAATAAACACCACAGCGACCAAAACCGACAACCGAAAAAAAAAAACACCACAAAATGCAGCCGTAGCAAACAACAACCACCAAACCGGCAAAATCCCAATCGGGCAGCTGCACTTTACTGGGAAAAGATGCCCAAGTGGAAGAGATGCCTTCGAATTGGGAGCTGCCGCGGTAGCTCCCGATCCCGATCCGTAAAAACGAGCGGAACATCTGTCGCGGCATTTGCATTTTACGTGGAAAACTGTCTTTCCGCTGTATCGGGGAAAAAACGGCACGGCGAAAAGGGAAAGAGGAAAAAGAAAAACTAAGAAAGGCAGCCAGCAAAGATTGGAAAACACAAACATCGGAAGCATCTTCGTCATAAGTTGCAAATGTGTTTGTGTTATTTTTACATTTCCGCTGCTTACGAAAATATTTACGCTCCCCTTTGCAGCAGCAGACAGACCTTCCCCATTTCCAATTTCAAATTCCAGTCGCACGCACACACACGCACGTGCTAGAGATGAGCCAATGAGCCATTGAGATTGAGTGCATCGAGCAATGATAACAGGTTCGCCTCGACAAACTGTTTACATTTCAATTATATATATTATTTAATTAAAATTCTAACATTTAGATGTTGAAGGATACCTAAATATATATGTATATAAATAATTAAAAAATATTAATCATTTAATAACATTTGTAAGAATTACTATTTTTAACATTTGTTTCGGTGTCATAATGGTTAGCAAAGATGCTACCTCTGATCATATGATGATGCATAAAACCATAAGTGACAAATTTGCATCTCAATAAAGCATCTTAAATAAAAAAGTATTCCCATAAAACACACAACCTTCAAAACTCGAACTTTCCAATCAAACTGGTATTGCAACAAATATAACACATTCCTTATAACTCATAGCAGTTCATTTTATTTTGAAATGGAATATAAAAAACTGCGAGCCATAAGGATGCAATTACAAGCATCAGTTGTGAATTACTAAGCTACTGCGACAATTTCACGTGTAGAAACTGATATATTCCCATGTCTGATCCATTATTTTACACTTTCCTGATTATTTCAGTTACAAGCTCGATTTCAACGGCGGGTGGAAACTTATGGCAGCCAGTGTGTGAGAACTAAGGTCAGGCCCCCATCTCTAGGCTGCTTCCGCACACACAGACACAAGCCCAAGCACGCACACCAGCTTAGGAAACGCACCGAAAACTCTTGAACTACACAACTAATCCACTAATTCTGCATTTTAGCCGATTCGTAGTGAGACTATTTATTTATTTACCAGTTTTGTGTTTTGGCGACTGCTCTCTTTCGCTGTCTCGTTCTGTTCTTATTGCCGTGTGGCCATAATCCAATTATGTATGTGTGTGTGTATGTGTCTGCTCTCTATTGCAATTGCAGTTATTCGCCGTGGTATTCACAGCCCACACACCAGCACTCTCGCACTCACACGCGCACGCACTCGCAGCAGACAATCAGATGCGAACACCGAAAATCCTGAGCGTCAACAAAATAAATATAGCTTTTGGGTTTAAAATAGGTTTTCACTCGATTCTGTGTTTGGTGTCTCGTCTTGTTTATGTGCATTGGGATGTCGGATGTGTGTACTTGTTTCTTTTTTTTTTTGTGTTTGTTAGACGCGACGCTGCTGCCCATTCAACATTTCTCCGCCGACGCAGGACGACACTTTTCAGCCGTTGCAGCTGCACTTGAATGGTAGCCTTGGCTAATTAGCTAGTTTGGAATGCAGCCGAAGACATGTTCGCTTTATTTATGTCTGCACTCGCGAAAAAGCGTCCACAAATTAACAAATTTTCAGCCGAACGACGCGCACCCAACCGCCTTCGTTGACATTTTTTTTTAAACTGGCCAGATACAATTTGGCTTACCCCTTAAAAAATCTCGAACTGGAAATTTCCTACTTTAAAACCCAATCTGGCAGAGCGAAAACCTGTGATCTGGTAACACTGTTTTGAACTTGTGCGCGAGTTTCAAAGTCCAGAATCCACAATTGAAATCCACAAAGCGGTGAGGATTTTGAGCGTGGTGAATTTCCCGAATAGATAAAAGTCGTTCTAGCAAGTAAACCCAATTTAACTTAAGCCGCGTAGAACTTTCAATTGTACCCCCAATAACCCCAGTGAAGCTCCATTCCTGGTAATCTCCGTCTGCATCATATTTAGTGTAACCGGCAGAATTTTACCAGAGTGGTGAACTTTGTTTTGAAGGTTTGACTATTGCGTCGATATGGCAACGATGCCTTACCCAAAGTGATGCCAGACTTACATAACAATGTTTATGTTTTTATTTAACAATTAATTGCACTTAAATGGACGCCAGCTACTTATTTTTCTTGATATACTTCATGTACTTCTTGGCGTTGAAGTTGTCCTCCACCTCCTCCATGATTTTAACCTTCTTGCGCGGCTTGCGAGCCTCCATTCGCGACTTCCTCTCCGCTTCGGACAAGGTGCTCAGATCCAAGGGAAGCTGATAAGCAGAGATTATTGTTACAACTTTTAAGGCATTTCAATTATACTCCTTACCTTAATTATCTTCCTCGGTTCATGATAGCGTATGTTTATCGTGGATCCATCGGGCTGGACAACTACAGTGGGGTACATGCGACAGTAAACGGAACGATGTAGTCTGGTCACTGCCGCCGTTGCGGAGGAAAGACACCGCAGTTGCTGCACGGCCAGCGGCAACTGTTTTAGCAACATTTTATTTTATTAACTCAATAAGTTAACGAATTTAAGCAAGTTATAGTGGCACGCGAGTTATGTTTTTGCAGAACAGCTGGTAGTGTGACCGAAGCGGGCGGACCTATTCGATTCCAGCCGCTGTGCATTTGCAATACGTCAAAAAAGATACTTACGTTATAGATTACGTTTTCTTCTCGTATGTGTGACCAGCTACTGCTTTTTCTCACGAATTTCGTGGATAGTCTGACAGTTGTACTGTGGTCACACTAGTTGTACTCAAAGTGTAAGTTTTGGGGCAAATATTTGTAGTTTTCTCAAAAATAAGCTAAGTACGTTGCTAAAAAGCCACTAAAAAATTATAAGTAAATCTTTGGGGTCACCGGAGGATGCTGACACACACAGTTGACGTGGAATGGATATCAGGAATTGGATCTTCTTGTTACGCAGATACTTGCAGAGCACCTGAGCAAAAAAAATTACATAATTTTCGCAGGCATAATTTTTCCTGCTACTGTGTCAAGTTACTTAGAATAGCACTGATATAATGAGAATTAAGCATCATATTAGGCAACAGTTAAAGCAACTCCAGTTCCGGAACGCTTCCTTTTTTTTTCTCATAACAAACCTAACCTCATCCCCGTTTTTGTTGTTGCCTTACAGCTTTCGTGCTGCAGAATGGCCGCCCGCCGCATCGCCCAATCCTCGATCAACTGGTCCGCTCTTGCCGAGCGCGTACCCGCCAACCAGAAGAGCAGCTTCGGCGCCTTCAAGACCAAGTCGGACATCTATGTGCGCGCCGTGCTGGCCAACCCTGAGTGCCCGCCCCAGATCGACTGGGCCAACTACAAGAAGCTGGTCCCCGTCGCCGGCTTGGTGGACAGCTTCCAGAAGCAGTACGAGGCCCTGAAGGTGCCCTATCCTCAGGACAAGGTCTCCTCGCAGGTGGATAGCCAGATCAAGGAGTCGCAGAGCGAAATCGACTCGTACAAGAAGGCCTCCGAGCAGCGCATTCAGAGCTACCAGAAGGAGATCGCTCACCTCAAGTCGCTGCTGCCATACGACCAGATGACCATGGAGGACTACCGCGACGCATTCCCCGACAGCGCCCTGGACCCCATTAACAAGCCCACCCTGTGGCCCCACACTCCCGAGGAGCAGGTCGGCTACAAGTCCAAGGAGCAGCTGGAGGCCGAGGCCCAGGGACACCACTAAGCGAAGGACAGCGCGGAACCGAATTGCTGAGAGGCAGTTGTTGGTGGCTGGTCGCTGGTCGTTTGTCGATTCGAAATGTAAAACACGATGAAGTAAATAATTACCCAAATTAAATTCATTTCAAATGAGGAACTCAAATTCATTTTGGTGCATTGTTCGACCCATAGAATGCCCGACATTGGAGGCATGGCTTGCGTAACGACTCTTTTATCCAGTTAGCTATTTTATAAGTCTCTCGATCTACATAGTTATAGCCTAGTTTTTTGCCACACGGCACCTTAGAGATATCCATCAACCAGAATCGAACCCAAACCCTAACTGAAGTATCAGTATTCTGACGTGGAGTAAACATCTCCAGAGGAGTAGTCGCTTAATTAACCGAAAATGTCGACGTCTCTTATCTTCAATATGAACTGGGGCTACCTGGAGGGCCTCACGCGTGGCTTCAAGAACGGAATGCTGAAGAACTCGGACTACCTCAATCTGACGCAGTGCGAGAGCCTCGAGGACGTGATGATCAGCATAAATGGCACCGACTACGGCAATATTTTTGGAGGCGTGCGCCGCGAACCGAGTGTGGGGCTGATAAACACTAGCCTGCAGGATCGCCTGGTGCAGCAGTACGAATACTTACACTCCCACTCGACGGAGCCGCTAACCACGTTCATGGACTATATCCGCTACCCATATATGATCGACAACCTTGCATTGCTGATCGCAGGCTTAAACAACCGGCGGTCCATGAAGCGTCTGCTGAAGTTGTGCCAACCGTTGGGCCTCTTTGACCAGATGGCGGCCATCGAGGTGGTTGCTGACTCGGGGGAGCTCTACGACTCTGTGCTTATCGACACACCCATTGCCAAGTTTATTCCGCCGGACTTGCCCCGCGAGAAGATGCGTTATCTCGACGTGGAGATCGTGCGGGCCAGCATGTACCGTGCCTATTTGGAGGATTTCTACTCCTACTGCTGCCAGCTGGGGGGCAGCACCACCGACGTGATGACCCAATTGTTGGCCTTCGAGGCTGACCGCCGTGCCATCACTATAGGCGTTAATGCGATTAACAGCGATATCAGGTAAGGGTCGTACACTCTCGGTAAAGGGGATTCCTAACTAAATTCGTGCTTTAAGTCCGACCGGTCGTATGAAGCTGTTTCCTACCTGTGGAAACCTTCCCCAGGTGGCACTGGGACAGATAGCCTTTGCGGCCGACACCGATAAGATACGGGATGTGTGCAACATGTACGAAGCATACGGCAAGGTGTTCGATTTCTACGACCGGGACAACGAGGGTATGATCACGCTGGAGGACCGCTTTCTCATGCTGGAGGCCAAGAAGAACGCCAAGTCGTTCCTGCAGCAGTTCCACTTCGGCATCTTTTACTCGTTCATCAAGCTGAAGCAGCTGGAGTGCCGGAACATCGTCTGGATCAGCGAGTGCATTTCGCAGCGCCAGACCGATAAGGTCAATTTTTATATTCCCATTCCCCTGGACTACTAATATTATGATATTATGTCTATTAGTCTTTAATTTTAACTGATTTTCTATGAGGTGTACATTCAAAATTGTTGAATTTCAAATATGTGTGTACATACTTATGTAAATATAAAGATTGAACCCATATTTGTATCAGAAGTATTTAAAATAGTTCATAAGTTAAAATTTCTTTCAAAATTCAAAAAGCAAGCGCTTTCACTGGTAGTGTTGGAAAACGCATATGAATATTTATTTGACACGTAAATACGGTGGTAAAGGCGCCCTCGTGCCATATTCCTGGTTTGAGCCTGCGATAAAACGTTTCTATTCATGGTTACATTACTTTATCAAGGAATTTAAATATAATTTAATATAAAATTGTAGATCTAACAAAACCGCCATTTTTTGGACCTAGCTCTCTTCCATTTTGCGTGCCACAAATCTCGCTCAATCTTGTCTCTCATAAACATAAATTACCTTTTAAAAACTCATCTTAAACTTTTGCCAATGTTCGAAATTTCCTAGCTATTTCCAGCTTTTTTTAAGGTTCTCCCTGCAACACTGTTCCCTCTCTCAAGGGTTGCCTCTGCTGGCGTTGCAGTTCGATCTCTCTCGAGTGGCCGGCGTCGCAGTTCGATCGCTCACCAGTGGCCACCGTCGCAGAGCAGATCTCAGCGAAAGAGAGCAGTTTTGCTTGCTCTCTCCTCTTTTTTTACCTACCGATTGTGAATTTAACACCATTTCTACATACCGATTGGGAAATCGACTCCGTTTTTACTTCCGATTGAGAATTCGACCCAGCTATACAAAACCGATTGAGAATTCGACTCCTTATTACAAAACCGATTGGAAATTCGACTCCGTTTTACAAAACCGATTGCCGTGTAGAAGTTTAGTTTTGACTTAAAATAAGCATAAAGAGTTTTAAAAATAAAATAAAATAAGCTAAATCATTTTATGAAATTAGAAAAAGAGTGTTGAGTTCTTAGATTAAATTAAAAGTAATTATTGTTCCATAAACATAGCTTGTAACTGAAAGAAAAATGATAAATAAATGGCCACCAGCAGAAGACTTAAACAAAAAAATGTACAGCCTTTGTGGGTCCCAAATTGAAACAAGCTCGCAGGTTCAAGACAGTGTGACCAGATCAGGGGGTTTTCGCCCTATTCTAGATTTCTTTTAGCTTTGATATAGCTTTTAGCAAAGGATTTAAAAGCTTTTTGTAGATCCGAAAGAGTACAACAATGCTCACCTGATCGCGCACCTTGGGGCGACGCAGACCGAAACTTGTCTTAACGTTCCGCAACGCGTTCGTGCCGGGGATGGATGGTCGTCGGGTCTGAGCGATCAGTCGCTGTTAAATCGAGTTGGAGTGCAAACGTCTCAAGCGGAAACTCAAGTTGTAGCGCCGAACGCAGCGAGCGGAGTAGCTGTATCTGTATCTCTGTGCCTCCATTCGCTGGAGAAATATACAAAGTTGAACCAAGTTTGCCACCAAGTTTGCCTCTGGCCGAAACACATCCCGAATCGAATCCAAATATCTGTAATTTGCATAAAGGCGTAAACTAAGACGCGCTCTGTCTCCTCTGTCAGTTTGTAACCCACTTTCTAAACGACCCAAGCCAACAGCCAAACAAAAAAAAAAATAACAAACAAACAAACAAAATAAAAGGAGAATAATACTGCGACCGATATTCAGCAACAACGAAACCAATTAACAAGCAAATAATGCCGAGGAAATAACACAACGTGCAAGTGATTCATGGGAATTCAAGTTATTTTTCTACCAAGTGAAGTAGTGTCTGCCCCTAAAGAAAAGAAAAGCCAAATTGTAAACGAAATCGAAATATAGCTTAAAGCGACGCAAAAAATATAAATATAAATATATAGTTGACTGGAAACGCATTCGCGATAACGAATACCTTGGACCGCCCCCGACCAACTGTGGAAACCGCAGCAACAGCAACAGCAACAGCAGCAGCATCATCTCCATCTTCTCAGCCAGCAAATAGGGATTGCAAACAACCCGGGTAAGTTACACCATCGCTCTATACATCATCGTGGCTCAGAGAGGTTCATGAGTAGAGGAGGAGCCTTTTGCATTCCCAGTTTTCCCTTTAGCTTTGGCCTTACCTCGGCCTGCAAACGAGTTAGCAAGCGGTTGTGGCTAATGCCACGATCGGCCAAAGCCAGTTAAAAGCAGCCGATGAGTTTTCCGACTAAAAGATACCGGGCATTGGGACTTCTTCAGCTTAAATCACAGAATTCTATAAAAAACAAGCCAGAAAAGCAAAATGTTCACAGAAATATTTTATTTTCGATTTAAATTAAATATTTAAATGTTTTCAAACAATTTAAATATAATATAAACTAATATAATTTAAGTTCACATAAATATTCATAGCTAGAAATGCAATATATACACAGAACTAGTTTTATTTAGATTAATTTTAAACTTTAAATGTTTCAAAACACTTTAAATCTAATATAAACTCATCAATATTCCTTGTAATAGTTTTTTAATAGAACAAAATGTAATTAATTTTGTTATCTTGATATAATAAATCCAGATTTAATTCACCGTACAAATATTTTTACATTTAAACCTCAAATCTTAATGAAAATCATAACAAACATACGTGGGAGTTGTACAAGACTCCCAAATACGGAATATCCCCTGAAATGTGCGTGTACCAGGGGCAATATCCTATAACCTTATCTTTAATCGCTTCGTGGATCCCCTCCTTTTTTGGGGCTCCATGGATTCCATATTTCATAATCTGCTTTCAGCTGCTGCTGCTGTCTGCGAGCAGCATAACTTTTAGCACCTTTGGGCACCTTCTCAGTTTCGCAGTTTCGCAGCTTAAAGCGTTGCAGCAGATACACGGATACACAGGTACGCAGACACAGATACAGACACACGCAGGGGGGCTATAATTTCTTTGGATAATTATTACTCGTCTGGCATATTTTTGCCTGGCTGCTTTGTTGCCTGGCTTTTGCTAAGCTCTGCTATGACCGGCGCTGACTCTGTGAAATTTTTGCGTTCAAGCAGCGATTTTTGCCTTGTTTTTTGTGCGCTCGTTTGCATAAACACCTAGCGGATAATTTGGAACGTATTTTTTTTTAAACTTAAACTTAAATACTCAATTTTTGGGAAATCTTTGCAACTTTCCTTGCCAGCAAACAGCGGAAATTAACCTTAAGTATTTCTATATATAATATATAAGTTATTCGATCTCATTGTGTGTGTTATGCTGTTTTTTTTCGGCAAAAGCCATATTTGTAGCTGCTAGCGTGTTGGATTTCAGTTTATTATAAAAAAATAAATAAATACGAGTTGCCTGGGAAGTCTTAGGAATGCGTTGATCGGTAATTCGAGCTGCGTTAGGTAATTAAGCTTTGACCGATCTGCCCTGCCAGGTGACAACGTCTCCGATGAATATGACTCAAATCCGTCATCGATCGGCAATTGTAAATTCCCAAATGACTCAAAGTTCTTGCCTTGTTCTTGTTTCTTGCCCTTGATTTAATTCAAGTGTATTTTTGGAAAACATATGTTTTTCCTGCTTGATTTTACGAGGGAATTTCGGTGACTATTTGTACGAAATTATTCGCCGAGATTGTCTTTTAATTCATTCAAATAGCACTTAGGTGTTGGTGCTGTTGAAACCAGTTCGTGACTAATTTGTAGCTTAGTAAATGCAGATTTAGGCAAATACATAAACAGCTTTTAAAATGACTTACGTATATTCTTAATTGAAAGTTTAAGCTTGTGAGTTTTCTTTAATTTTCTTTTCGTTAATTAAACTTATATCTTATTTTGGCTATCCCTAGAATGTTCTCTGTTTTTCCTTATGAATTCCCCTAATTGATTTAGTTAATGCAATTTCTTAATTGCCCCGCACCTGATGGGTCTCCTCTAGCATCCTCCTGTGTGTCGCCAACTTCGGCGGGATGTTGTTGACCAACGTTGCCCATCCAAGACGTAACTTATAACCAATTGCCATGAATGAAATTCGCATTTCATTACGGGTACCGTCAACGCGCAGCCGGTGGCCGGTTTTTAAAACGTGTGTGTTATGTTGTGCCTTGTGTGTGTGTGCGTAGTGTGGTTTTCCACCAATGGCGACAATAGCTACGCACGTTCGCGAAAACAAAAAAGAAATTGTCAATAAAGTGCAAAAGGCGACAGACGGACAGAGACTGCAGAAAAAAAAGGCAAAACAGAAATTGCCACAGAGAAACGTGTTCCATCGCCACGGGGTTTGGTTGCTACACTGGGAAAAATAATTATAGAATTTTAAAGATTTCTTAGGCACTTACTTGGATTTTAATACATAAATAGTAATAAACTAAGAAATTATACAAGAAATGGATTTATCTGGTGATGTCTACGATATTTATTTTAATAGTATTTCAAAATTAGTTAAGTTACGCTCCATCAAATAATACAGATATTCACAAGTCTTAATATCTTTTAAAAAACATTTCATTTATTTCAAGTAATAATGATTTTCACAAG
>JAEIIG010032877.1:0-10554 GCA_018904695.1 Drosophila parvula | reverse complement strand
CCTATAAGAAATATTATGCATTTTCACAGAAATTTGTGTTTGTTACTTGTTTTATTTATAGAAATCTAACAAATAGTTTAAAGTAAATTCTTATTGCCTAGTTAAGAGCATTAGCTGGTGTCTCCTTATATTTATGCTAAAAACCTATAGAAAAGATTATATTAATTATATTTATTAAAAAAAACATATAACACTATTTTTAAATAAATACTTTGCATGATATTAAATAAACTAAAGCCATTAATCTGACTCAAGTAGTATTTATGGTCGAATTTTTGATGTTCTCCTTTTTCTGGCAGTAGGTTTATACTTTTAGAGCTCATATCCGGATATTTAATCGTTTAAGTTAATACATATACCAAAAAGGGGAAGAAAATAATAACTATTAAATAACTATTTAATAAATAAATAAATAAACAACAATTTCCACACCTCAAATGATTGTAAAAAGTGCATTTAGCGAGCAATTTCAACAGTTTAGATTGTATATTATTCGATATTCTGCCACAATATCATCAGTGGGGACAATTTATTACTTAATTTAAACAAAGCCTTGCTTATGGCCAAGTGCGTGCCTAATCCCCTTTCCAAAACCTTGCTGGAATCTGCGGGATCCATTCGTCTAGGATCTCCGAATCGGAGGAGCAATCATTATGCGAGACCGAGACTTAAAAGGGCATTTATCACATTGACAAACTTCTGTTCGACACTCTCTCGGTGGCCCTGGCCACTGCCATTATTTATACCCAAACTCCTCGGGCTTCAGTCATTCGTCATTCGTTCATTTGGCAATCAGAAATGAATTTTTTTTTTCCCTTCTCACAGGACTCTTCTGTTTTGTTTGCTGTTTTCCAAGTCCTGTCTTCGATTCCTGTCAATTGGCATTTGTCAAATGACTTTAGCTAACCGAGTACAGTTGCCTCCGCTTCTCCTACGTCACGTCAAACGATAAGGATTCCACACACACACACAGAGGCAAGTCCCGGGCAAGCCTGACAAGCTGCCAAATCTTTTGGCATATCATTTGAATTTGTGCGAATTTGGAATTGCCATTTCCTGCTGGTCATTTATCTGGGCCTAATGCGCTCCATGACAAGCGAAAGCGTCGTCCTTGCCGCCTCATCCAGCTCGAACTCGTGCTGCTCCTGCTGCTCCTGCTGCAGGATCTACGCCCCCGATGATTAACAGGTTTCCCAGCTCCTCAGAAACTGATTGTTGTGGATGCCGAGGCACTTAAGTCGCTCGCTCGCCAGAGGCCAGAGGCATCAACTCGGCCAGTGCCAATTAAGTCACACAGAGCGAAAGTAGTAGTCAAAACTGGTCTCAATTTTGATATGAAGAAGGCTATAACTCGGTTATAAAATTGAAGAAGAAACTTATTTATTTCTATTGAATGCTAGAAAAATGTTTGCACCTTCTTCGGGTTTTCGCTCTGTGCAGGCAATTGCAGAATTGAACTGACCAAAGGATGCCCCGATACCCCACTGGAGCCTGACTGCTTTCTTGGCTCCCAGCTCCCTGCTCCCTGCTCCCAGCTCCCTGGACCCAGCTCCCAGCTCCCAGCTCCCAGCTCCCTGCTCCCTGCTCCCTGCTCCCTGCTCCCTGCTCCCTGCTCCCTGGACCCAGCTCCCTGCTCCTTGAAGGTGGAATCGGGAAATGGCCTTGGGCGTATAATTTTATTGTGATGAACTGATAATGTGACATTATTGTAACTCATTTGTCAACAAATTACGGGCGCTCGAGGTGGGCGTGGCGCTGTCCCAGGCCTATGTATCAATCAGGGTACACAAGGACACCCACACACACACACACACACATCCTTCGTCCTCGTACATAATAAATGAATCGTGCATGCATTGGAAAAGATCAAAAGTGTCAATAAAACAAAGGCTGGCAAACAAAACAAAAACCCAAAGCGAACTGAAACGAACCCCCAAAAGAGGGGGGCCAGGGATGAAAGGCGGCCCTGGGAGCCATGGCAGATAGAGAGCCAAGCCAAATGACAAAAGTGGCAAACGTGGCATAAATTACAGAGAAAACCAACCACCCACCACCCAATCGGGGGGTGGCTAGTTTGAAGAGAAGAAAGTACAAAAAAAAAAACAAAAAAAAAACGCAACAAAAAACGTGAGGAAGCTGCTGGCCTAGGCACAGCTCAAATACCCTTTCAAAACTCACAGAAGGGACACCAGCTCTTCACTCTTCATTACATGTTACATGTTCTATTAATTTTACAAAATAAATCAGAGTATATATCTTTATGTTCAAGGAAAAGTTAAGGAGCCCTGCCCTGGGCAGAGTATCCGCCTAACAAGTGGCCTCCAATGATGCGCGTTAGAACCTCACATGGCCAGCGGGAATACTATCTAAATAGGAATAGGAATGGGACTGGGAATGGGGCTGGGAATGGGGCTGGGACTGGGGCTGGGACTGGGAATGAGACTAGGACTAGAACTGGGAACTAGGACTGGGACTTGGACTGCGACTGAGACTGGGAAGAAGGCCAGGACACTCCGCCCCCCATTTGACAAAGTAAATCAAGGAAAATTAAATGAATTATTGCCGCAATAAATGTGGGCGAATGGCAATATAAATTGTGTATGTCGCCACTTGAAACAGCTAAGAGAAACAGCTAAGGGAAGGCCAGATCCACACAGATGGAGAAGATAGCGAAAGTGGGGGAAACACACCAGGATCAAGGACACCATCCAGATACTCATCAATCCACAGCCACAAAGCACTTTAAGCCGTACCAACAAGAGTTGCCAAAATAGTTTAAAATATATATATAATACTCGTATATTCCGAAAGCCATTAATTCAGGGAAAACTTTACCAATTAGCAAACTTACTTACTTACTTACTTTTCCCTTATTAACTAATAATTCTAGGCTGTTCTATGTTCGAGTTCCCCCTTTTTGCTTTACCCATTTTTATATTGTTTATATATTTGGCAAAATATCTCTCTTCTATATAAAGCATTTTTTTATTTGCCATTTGGACTTTGATTTATTTCAATTGCTTATAATTTCGTGCACAAGTTTCCCGAGCTCCGGAGGGTGGCTGCGCATAAGTAGAAATAAATAAAAACAGATTAATGGCCGGCTCGAGTATCCCGACAATAAATTTCTGTGGCGCTGGCTAAACTATCCACAGCTGCACAATACAAAAGAGCGGACTTCTACGGTTACATGGGAAAATATTGATCGAAAAATGGGTAAACAATATTAGATACTTGGGCGGCATGGCATGATCGCGGGAAATGGGGAAAAACGACACCACCAGACTATACAGAACTCGTGTCGGTCGCCCCTAGAAACTTTCCATTCCAAAACGATACTCCAAATCGGAACTTGATTCGCTCGAAATCAGAAGTTAATCTGTGGAAAGGCAACAATTCAATTACAATATCAAATCGCATTCAATCGGATGCAAACTAAAAAGAATATAGCAGGGAAATGTGTAAACTATAAACCTATGATATTTTCCGGGTGATATTATGACGACCTATTGTTTTAAAATAATTGTTTTAGTAAGAAATAAGAGACCCCCCATCTTTACCTGCAACCAAATATATTTTTGTATATTTATGAATGTTTTTTGGAAGACTTTATTGTGTTAATTGCAGTTCCTAGAATTTGCCCAGCTATTTTTGAACATATTTCTAAACAGAAGAATCATCGGGCTTATGAGATGATGATGATCTAATTGAATTTATTTTTGAAGAAATGAAACGAACAAAGATGTTCCTTGCAGTGGATCCGGGGACAGTAGTAGTTATGGTTCATTTAGCTCCACCATCCTGTCAGAGATCCTGAGCTGCGACACACAATTTGTTTCGCAAACGCTCTTATTGCATCGCATCGGAATCGCTCCGCCAGGACCTCTCACTGCCACTCTCTGCCTGTCCCCTTGACAGTCAACAAAGCAATGTTAACAAAATATAACAATAACAACAGAGGAACAGAAACAGGAACAACAACGAAAGCTTTTAAGGCCGCATACATTTTTAATGAAACGAAATGCGGCCATTAAACATTCCAGAGACTGACTTCGGAGACGCTCTCTGCCGTTGCTGCTGCTCCTGTCAAGGCATCCTGCTCCTGCTCCTGCCTGGACTTCCTCTTCCTGCCCGCCTTTAGCAACAATTTAAACTTTTATTAATTTTACATACACAACGGCCCCACACTACGCGCCGCCCCATTGTTGTTGCGGGTTATTAAAAAAAAAACACAAGCCGCCTGAAAATCTTTTCTCAAATTAATATTTCTTTGTACGCGTAAAGGCTGGAAAAGCGTCAGCGGGTGGAGAAAAATCGAAGCTGAAAACTGAAAAATGAGAAAGCTGGAAGCTGGCCTTTGAAGCCCCACCTCAAGCGGCGTGTGTCCTTAATGTTAACTCCGGCAAAGGAGAGCGGCCTCCTTTCTTTGGGGGATCTGTAATTGGAGGAATTACCCGTAGTAATTCGCCGCTCAACAATTTCAGCTTTCGTTTGAAGTCGAACATGCAAAGACTGAGCCTTTTCACTTTGAAATAATTATGGAAAACATCCTGCAAATACTTGAATAATACTTTGCAGTATTATCTTAATAAATTCACATATGTATCGGGGTTTTTTTTTCCATTCGTCACCATTTTCGCTTCTCATTTTTCTTGTCGCTTTTTTCCTCCTCTAGGGGGACACTTCTTCTTGGCCGCACGACCCACCCAGTTTCCCTTGACTTTCGCCAGACCAGCCCAGCCCAGTTTCGTGGCTTGTCCTGAATTTTCCGGCAACAAAAACCAACTATTTGTTATCCCTTGTAATTTGCATGGACGCACCCAGAAACGTCAGTCAGGAGGCGAAAGACTTTGACACATGGACAACAACGTCTCCATCGCGCACAGGCAGCTCCAACAAAAAAAAAAAAAAGAAAAAAGAAAAGCAGCCCCTAAATTAACCCACTTGTGCCACTTTTCCTTCCTCACTTTTGCCGCCCTTAACTTTTCCCGCTCTCCGCTCTTTTTTTATTCCTCTGCTTTTCTTTTTGGTTTTAATTGATTTCGCTTAAGTCTCATAATCGTGACACTTTGGCGCCTTTTAATTTGATTTTATTGGCCCTCAGCATGCCAGAAAGGACCTCCAGGCGGCGGCGGGGGGGGGCTGATGTAAATTGCGGACGAGTCCTGGAAAGGGTTTGGGGGCTTTCAAGGAGTTGACCCGCGTCAATTGGCGCATTTTATGACGGCGACCTCCACGAACTTTATTATTTTGTACAAAAAAAAAAAACAGAACGAAGGGAAAAAATGTTGACATGGAAAAACAGGGGAAAACACGATGGCGGAGAGGGTGAAATTCCTTTTTTGAGATATATTTTATGCCCTTTTACGTCCTGTTTTTTGTTTTTGTTTTGTGTTTTGTTGGGTTCGGTTTTGTTTTGTTTCATTTCGTTTCTTTTCTTTTCGCTTTGTTTTATTTTGTTTTGTTTGCCTTAGCGCCGCCTACATTCTCGTTTTAATTTGCGTAATTGAGTGGCTCGTTTTAATTTCCATTTCCTTTTTGTTGGCCATCGAAAGGGTAGCAAGGATGTGCAGGACTTCATAACGATTTACGCAAGAAATGGGAGCTGCACAAAATTCCTGCTGCCTGATACTACCTTCTACTATTTTCTATATTACTTAATTATTTATAAAGAAAATTATATATAGTATGTACAAGGGGTATTCCCCTCGTTGAGATTTCTGCTAAGGGCAAGGATGCGCGCCGCGAAATGGGGAGGATTCGAGGCTGGATTCGAAGGACAATTGGGTGCACAAAAGGCGGCTTATTAAGTTGTTGCCTTTGCCTTAATGAAAATGACAAACTGCCAAATGAGGAAATGTCCGCGGCCAGCGCCAGTTAGTCGGAGTTCAGTTTCGGTTTCAAAGAAACAAAAAAAAAAACAAAAGGAACTAAATCAATTTTCGAATAGCCTGCACCTTAAGAAAATAAAACATAGCTTAGCCATATTTAATATTTAAAAAATATTTAGCCTGCAGTTAGATATCAGCAGGCATATTCTCTCTCTAGCATATCCTTAGCTAAGTATTTATTTGATATATTTTTTTTAGATAAATTTAAAGAAACAAGACTCTGGTATTTGCTGAAAATGTAAGCAAAATTCTTTCGGTGTGGCGCTGAGGGACATTTGACAAGAGCTGCCCGCAAACAGTCAAGGACAAATTAGATTTAATTTAATTCCAAGCTTCCTACCTGACACCCCCTATCACTCAATGTTGGCCGGAGCCAGCCAAGCATTTAGCCATCCATCAGCCGCTCCCGTCCGGACCACGGACTCCAGTGTCCATCCGCATCCCCCGTCCAATTTCTCCCGGTACATAACCGATGATGAAGTTGCTCAGTGAAGCGCCGGCGAGCGATGGAAATTTAGTCGGGCCAGTCAATGCCATTGATGGGCATCGGGCAATCCGAGCTGCTGCGGCAGGACATTTAATTTATTAAGGAATTTGTAAAGCAATAAGTTTGCAGCCAGTCAAAGCCGCCTGTCTCCTGGCTGTCTCCAATGCTGCCGATAATTTATTTCAACAACAAAATAATACAAAACGGGTGCTAGATCGAGGTGTAAACGGGGGAAAATGGAACGAGATATTGGATATTTGTTGATGTACGCAGTTATGTATATATCATAGATCAGTTTGAGACATAAATTAATTCTTATTCGATTTATAATTCCAGATTGACAAGATCGCAGCGAAAAACGAACAATCTTTATCTATCCTTTCTCTTTTTGGCGTCTACTAACACCTAACCCTAACAAGCACGTGCTGCAAAGTAAACTTAATTAGTTAGGTAGAGAAAAATAAATATATCGCTCCAGGATGACAAGATCGCAGCGAAAAACGAACAATCTTTATCTATACTTTCTCCTATTGCGTCTACTAACACCTCTAACCCTAACAAGCACGTGCTACAAAGTAAACTTAATTAGTTAGGTAGAGAAGAATAAATATATCGCCCAATATCAATTAAAAAAAATATCTTAATCTACCGAATTTTTGAGTATCGAAAGATATCGTTAAAATATTATTACTATTATATTTTTTTATTTTTTATTTTATTTTTTTTATTATTATTATTATTATATATTAAAATATGGGTATTATTGCCTCTTTTGACAATTATATTTGTTCGATATATCAAACATAATATCGATTTATCGATTTATAAAATACTTAACCATATCGATATTCTCTACCACCGCTACTTGCGATCGTTCCCTGTCACTGCAGATCTGTCTGGAAAAAAGACAATCTGCCAGCACTGACCCTGTTCCAGTCCATACCATTCCGTTCCGTTTTGTTTCGTTCCATGCCCATTCCCGTTCGGATTCCGAATCCGATTCCGAAAAGGTGGTCGCCCACCCCCCGCTGTCGCGCAGCAACCGACCCGAACCGACCGAGTCGATAATCGTTTTCATTAAGCCAAGCGACAGGGGGCGCCAGCATGCAACACGGCGGCTTAATTGCTGGGAGCTTCTTTCCCCTAAAAACCATCCCCCAGCTCATCCCCATGCCCCATGTCCCATGGCCCATGCCCTTCCCACCCTTAAAGCTCTCCATCCCCCCCGCCCATCAGTCAAATGGACAGTCGCACTAAGCGACACTTTTTAATTAAAACGCAGCGAGGAACAAAGGGAGGGGAAGTGGGGCGAAGAAAATCCGGGAGCCGGAAAAGTCTTTCGCCGACTCGTGGAGAAGAAGTCCGCCTCAAGACGGTGCTTGAGACCACAAAAATTCAATCAAATCGCATAGCATTTGCCTGTCTTTCTATTTTCCGCTTCCTTTCAACATTTTCCGCGCTGGTCTTGCCGAGCATTTGGATTATCAGTGTGTATCCACGTATGTGGCCAAATATTTAATTAATTAATTCATCCACAAGAAACAGGAGTCGCTAGGCAAGCCATAATAGTTTAAACTTTAAGCAGTAGTTATTAAAGCATCGCCGACTCCCCCCATAGTACCTGCAACATTTTGTTGCCTCGTCCTGCGATCCTGCGGACCGCAACAATCCAATCAAATGGCAGCGCATCAGGCGAACACAAACATTATCCATCCGGCAACCCGTCCCAGCCTCGCTTTCCCCGCTTTCCTCACATTTCCTCGCTTTTCCTCGGCTCACCATCATCCAATCTCTTGGCCAGGGATCATTAGGCGCTGACTTTTGGGGAGCGGGCTGGGGTTAAGGTATACTTAGGCAGTGAGGCACTGAGATACTCGGATATCCCCCCCGGCCAGGGAAGGGTTCCTTTGCACTGCATCTTTGCTGGCACGGAAAGAAAATCCTTGGTCGTTACTTACTTATAAAGTTTGCTCTTAAAATTAGTTATTAAAAATTAAAAACACACATTTACATGGTTAAATTACATGGCGAAGATTTGTGAAAAAACTTAAATTAAAGAGGACGGAAGGCAGAAGGAAATGTGGCTAGAAACATGCCCGAATAAAGACAATTGTAGCTAGGCACATGTTTAGCTGGTGATCCTTTACCTATACTTTCTCCTATCGCGCCTACTAACACCTAACCCTAACAAGCACGTGCTTGGTGTCGCAAGGGCCACTTGAGTGTACTGACCGTAGTGCATCAACGTCCAAAGACAAATGCCAACTCAAAGTAGATGTTGCAGACGTTTAGCATACACAGAAACTTTGTTGCTTCATAACTACCATGTTTATTGTTCAATTTTACTTAAATTTTAACAACACGTGCTCACAAATGTATTTATTTAATGACTATTTACTTAATATAGCTAAGTTACATGTTTTTTGGTGGTCAAACTTAAGCTGCGTGCATGAAATGTGAACATTGTCACCAAATTAAGTACTTATCTCTAGTTCTTATAGTTTTTGAAGGACTAACACACTGGCAGATGGCTAAATCGGCTCGTCTGGTGATGCTAATCAAGAATATGGGCGTATGTAATAAAAATAATAATACAAACTTTACAAATAGGCTATTTTGTTTACAAAACTAAATTGTTTGCTTGGCTTTTTTTTTAAGGATAGTTTGCCCAGCTAGCGAATACTAGATTTTCCGGTGTAGTCCTGGCTAGGTGGCAGGAGTGAGACGGCCATCACCTTCATGTTGTGGCTGCTCATTTGCGTAATGCACAAATTTAATTTACCAAAACGCAGCCCCCAAGAAAAAGATGCTTGGGATCTTGCTGGGCTCTTTTGGCGGGCTTTCGCCACAGAACATCAACGGCAAAAGTCGCTTACCCGCAACGCATTCATTTCGGTCGGCCGCTGTCCACCCCTTGTCCCCTTACCGTCTTTCAACCACTTTTTCCACCACTTTCCATGCCACATCTTTCGTGCTTTCCACCTGCCCACCCATTTGCCACCTCTCTCTGTGCCACACAATTTGAGGGAAAAGCTTACGTTAATTGTGTGTATCCTCCAGCTGCGAGCTCTCTCTCCTACTCCGCCGCCGCCGTTGCAAGTGCTTGGCACCTCCTTTCCGAAGGGCGAGCCGTCGCCGGGCTCATTTTAATCAATTTTTAATTTAAATTTAATAGAGTAACACGCTTGGTGGCCCGGAGAAATGGCAACCAAGAGAGAAATGGAGTGTTGTGGGTAAAGCGGGTGGGGGGGAAGCCCAAAGTGAGACACCCAGTCGAGGCGAGGCGAGGCGAGTCGCGTCGAGCAGGGGCGTGGAGCTTGGGCGTTCGGTTGCCAGGAGGGGGTGTCGCAATACATTGGTGTCATTTTACACGCATTCCTAGGTAAATAATCTTCAGAGCGTCACTAATGCGATGACTTTGTGGCGCTCCACCCTTCCTCTCCCCCTGCAAAGGCGGGGCGGCGGCAATGTAAATTTGCGCGTCATTTCGGTTCGCGGGGCAAATGTGGGTTAAGGTGTCACAGAGCAGCGAGCGGGCGATATTTAAAGGATTAAGTGATTTCCCAGAAATTAACACAAGTGTGGGTGGTGCCAGGGTTGGAAGAAGGGGGGATGTCTGCCTGGGGGGTGTTGGGTCCATCGATTCGGCCTTGCTCTGGCTGGCTGGGTGGCCGCTTTGAGTGGGGCGGCTCTTCTCGGGCGCTTTTGCGGGCAGCCGGCAAATTGCGTGTTATTTTGACCATTATGCTTCGGGGGGGGCTTAACGTAATTCAATTTATGGCCTTGCAAAGTCTCCGGAATACATCCTCTCTCTCTTCCCCTCCCCCCACATTGCCGCTGTCAATTGGTTATTTATGCGCGCTTTTTAGATTTTAGCGGTTAATTAAAGCACATTATGCCTTAATTGCTAGATTAAAATGCCGTTTTTTTTCCTCGCAGCAGCTTCTTCGTTTTTATTCTCTTTTTTGTTTTTTTCGAGGGAGTGCTGACCTTTTTAATTACTCGCAATTAGTTGCAAATTGAAATGAGAGAAAGGGGACTTTCTCTCCACTTCAAAAGGTGCTGCTTTGGGTCGGGAGTAGATATGGTAAATAGCATTTATTTATTTAATTTTTTGGGTATATGATATACCTAATAAAATGTTCTCTATATTTTTGATTAATTTAATTATATTTG
>JAEIIG010032873.1:0-61572 GCA_018904695.1 Drosophila parvula | reverse complement strand
GCGCACAAATGATTCGGGTGCACTTATTGTTTGGGTGTACCCTTGCCGTTCTCTGGTATAAACATATTTAAATGGCTTGTGGTATATTTCACGGTCGAACTGCTTTGCTTGGAGATGTGACCAGCTGTTGTGGAATGGAAAAACCGTTTATCAATGAACATTCACCGAAACTAAAAACCCGCGTGATGGTCACACTATCCCATTCCGCGTGTTGATAAAAAAATAAAACTGCAAAATGAAAACACCGAAAGGAAAAGATGCCAAAAAAGCTGAATTAAAAGCCGTAAAGGAGGAGTCCGGCTTGGCGGAGGAGAGCAAGGAGGTCAAGAAGGCCAAGGCCAAGCCCAAGAAGAAGACGCTTAAGCTACCCAAGGAGGAGGTAAAGGCAGTGGTTCAAGAGAGCTCCCCCCAGAAGAAGCTGTCCGCCAAGGACCTGGCCAAAATCGAGAAAAAGAAGGCCAAGAAGCTGGCCCAAAAGCTAAAGAAGCAGCAGAATAAGTCGACCGCCAAAGAGACCAAAGATCAAGAGTCGGTATCAGAAGCCCCCAAAGGTAAGGGCAAGACCATAAAAAAGGAGGAGGAGAAGTCAAAGCCGACCGCCAAGGCAAAACCAAAGGGAAAGGCCACCAAAGCCAAGGCCAACAACAAGGATGAGGGTAAAGACGATAACCTAGGCTTCTTGAATCTTCAAAAGACATTATAATTATTATAATTTACACCCCAACAGGAGCAGTCAAGAGGGAACGCAATCCCGCCGACGAGGCATCCACAATTTTTGTAGGCAATCTGCCGATCAACACTAAGCGGGTGCAGCTGGTCAAACTCTTCCAGCCCTACGGCACTGTCCAATCCATCAGGCTGCGCACAGCCGGCGGCAAGTTGCTCTTCAAGCACAAACAGCGCAAGGATGCCGGCTCACTGAATGCCTACGTGGTGTTGCAAACGCCAGAGATTGCCCAGAAGGCGCTGGAACTGCACGGCTCCGAGTTCAAGGATAACCATCTGCGTGTGACGCCAGCGGCCAAGGCGGTAGCTGAGTGGAACGGACAGAATAACGATCAGCCCAATGACAAAGATGCCAAGCGAACCATATTTGTGGGCAGCCTAAAATACTGTAAGCGATTAAGCAAAGAGTTTTCTTTGGAACTCACCATAAGAGAATCTTATCTAACCCTTCATTCACTCTACATCCCCCTTCTTAGCGGCCAATGAGGAGAAGCTGCGTGAAATCTTCTCCAGCTGTGGCGAGATCGACTACATCCGCTGCCTCCAGGAGGGCGTCAAGGGCTGCAAAGGTGTGGCATACGTGTGCTTCCAAAAACCGGACGCCGTGGGTCTGGCTTTGGAACTAAATCAGACCCTCCTCGACGACAGACCCATCAACGTGGAGCGGTACTCGGTAAAGAAGCTGGGTGCTAAGCAGGTGCGTGACGCTGCCGCCGCCTCGGCAGCTTCGAGTACATCTGGTAAGGCGAAGGCCAAGAAGCAGAACTCTGCCGGGGCCAAGAAGCGATTGGATAAAAAAAAGGGCAAGGAGAATGGCACGCCGTCGAAGGAGACCAAGACTGGTAGTGGTCAGAAAAAGAAGTCCGAGTATCGGGGCGTGAAAGTCGACGGCATCAAGAAGGCAAAAAAGCCGAACAAGAGGACGAATGATCAACAGCTGGCGCTGGCGAAAAAAATAGCCCCCAAAGCGAGGAGTTAATCGGGGACTAGGTCTAAGTTCTGTAATTAGTTGCAATCTAATTGAAAGAAATTCTTTCATTTAATCTTCTGTTGACCACCGACGTCGGCGATGTAATCGTTAAAAGATTACTCGCAAATCAACTTTAATAAATATCAATTTTTACAAGCGGAAACTAACAGTGTTTGTCAAACGGGTGTTATTCGGATCGGTCTTAGCGTGCTCTGACATTTGTGACCCAACTTATATAAAAAACTAATATGTTCCTGCGCGGTTATTGCTTGCTCTGCCTAGTATATCCCTTACTGGCTTTTCCCGCGGTAAGTTAATGCAACCGTGCTCAATCGCAGATCAATACGAATAACGAGCAAATCTAGAAGCAGTTCCAGGCTGCCTCCATGTCCGGTGAAGCAGACTATACCGATCTAACAAAAGGCCTCAGTGACGCAGATGTTCAAGAATCTCTAAATGACCTTACCTTGGATGATCTGAGGTCTCTGGACACTTTGCTGAACGAACATATAAATCAAAGGGAACACGGTAAGCAATCTAAAAAATTGAATTAATTTTTCATCAGCTGAAAACGTAGAGGGCAAGGCGAGTCTAAGGAGACAGAGTATACAATCGAATAAGAAGAGTTTTCGAGCTTTGGACTCAGCCTTGGACAATGGGTGCCGCGAAGAGGAGGATTCTGATGAGCCAAAGCCGGTCGGCTGCTCCAAGCGACCAACACGTCCATCGCCCAAGAAACCCACTTCTGCGCCGAAAACCACACGAACCGCTATGAAACCAAAGTCTAAGTCTAAATCTACCTCTGGCCCAATGGAAGAATGCAAGCCCAAAGCCACCTCTGCCCCTAAGGACGAATGCAGGGGAAAATCTACCTCTGCCCCCAAGGACGATTATAAGCCCGATTCCAGCTCTGATCCCAATGACGAATGCAGGGCCAAACCTACTTCCGGTCGCATGGACGATGGCTCCAAGGTCAAGAGTAAGACAAAGTGCAAGAAACCCAAAGAGGAAACTGAATGCGAATCAGATGACTTCCAGTGTCTAGCTAGGAAGCAGTTGGAAAGAGATAAGAGCGTTCTTCGGGAGCTGGACATGCCAATGGATGATATTCAGATAAAATACGCCCAAGGGCGGGAGTTAGCTGGGATTGAGAAGATGGGCGGGCGAATTCTTCATCCAATAAATTACCAGGATCCACAAGATGAAGCCTTTAATTTAAAATTGCCAAAAAAATCCTGGCTTAATGAGCAGCCATCTGAAGTGCATGGGAAACAGGAGTCTTTGCCTAATTCAGACCAAGGTAATCATGGCAATTTCAAACGAGAATATCAGTCCCATTTGGAGCAGGCTAACTGGAAGCTGGAACGTGAGGCAAACTTCAAACAAGAACCTCAGGATAACTTCCAGCCGGAAAATGCAGTTAATTTGCAGGAGGATGAGTGGGCTAATGTGGAGCTGGCTAAGTGGAAACAAGCTGAACAGAATCATTGGGCCAATGTAGCACAGGACCCTCAGATCAACTTTAACCAGAAACCGTATGACAACTTTGAGCTGGGAAAACAAGGGGCTAACTTGCAGCCGACTCAGGAGAAACTAGTTAAGTTTCAGGAGGAAAATATGTATAAATTCGATCAGGATAAAGAGCAAAGTAATCCGGCTAAGCTGGACCCTTATGAACAAGAAAATCAGGCTATCTCAGAGCAACGAAATCAGGATAGCTTTGGTCAGATAAACCACCAAGTGCACGATTATAATCAGGCTGACTTGAACTGGAATCAGATGCACCGTCGGGATAACTGGGAGCAAAGCAAGGCGTTAGAGAATCAACTTAATTTAAAACTGCAAAATCAGGTTATGATGCAAGGTCAGTTACAAAGAGAACTGCGATCTGAGGTTGACTATCAGCCAAGCAATCAGCATTGGCTTCCGAATCAGCCCTTAAGGAACTTGGGAGAATTCAATAAGATGGAAGCAGATCCCCTTGTGGCTTATCAACCCAATTTACTTAGAGAGTTACCTTGTGAGAAGCAAAATGTTCCAATGGAAGTAAAAAGACAATTTATTATGAGGAATGATGAAGCACAGCAAGTGAACACCGATTTGCCTAAGCTGGAAACACATTTTGACGGCGACAGGTGAGATGATAACCCATACGGAATTTTTAAGGTAAATCAATCAAATTTTCTTTCTAGGTTTCTTACCAATAGCGCCCGCAATCCGCTTCGCTATCTAAGCCCCATGCAGAATGATTTCATTCAAATGGAAAACGACCGACGATTGAATGAGGATCGGAGTCCAAGGGAAGGCTTGAACCTGATCGGTGAGAAGGAGGCTAATCGCGCAGGTGAAGCTGATTGGATGTTCGACAACAATAGAGGAAAGCGGGAGAATCGCGAAACTAATGATGCCCCAGAGGTGAGTGCGTTCGAAACCACTATTCCAAGCGAATATATATCTGTATGCAAATAGAACTCCAAAGAGACGTATATTAAGAAGCTGATGGACTCGTTTCCACGGGATCAGGGCGGCCAGATCAACGCCGACGTTGCGCTATGGGGATGGCAGTTAGCTCATGAGCGCATTAAGCGAAGTTAAATATTATTTTTTATTTTGTGATTAGTTCCTTTCTTTCAAATATATTTTTTATACGCGGCAACTGAGTTCTTAAATAACTTGATCATTCATCTATGAGCATAAAGAGTCACTAGTGTTTTGAAAACCCTTAAAAATGTGCCGAAAAATATGCTTTTTAAAACCCTAGTGTTTTCTGTATTTTGGAAAAATATCTATAGAAACATCTCTATTTTTCAATAAAAATGTTGTAGTATGACTCACCTTTGCAATCCCTCCAACAAAAGCGGGGTTAGGAAGACATTTAGCTGTCCCTTGAGTCGCGCCACCACCGATGTGCAGGCCGCTCCTCCCTCTGCCTGTAGGCTCATGAACTCGCCATCATCAAAGCCATTTGTGGTCTTGTCAGTTTCCTCCTCCTTTAGCAGCACACTCGGATCCCAGGGATGTGACTTGGGACCACCCATGAAAGTCGCCGAGCTGTTACTACCCGTACCATTTTCATACCGGGGAACCACCTTGATCTCCCGCCAACACGAATACAGATCGAAGTGGGGCAGCATTTTACTACCAATATAGGTAAGGCCGCCGTCTTCGTTCTCCGAGAACAGTGGCGTGGAGAAGACATCGGGACCCAGGGGAAAGGAGCAGCCATTCCAGTTGAAGCATTTCACCTGCGACAGGTGATTCAGGTAGCTAGCCATTAGCAAAGGCGAGTCGATGATCGGCCGGTTGACTTGCTGATGGAGATTGACCAGAGCCACGTCCTCTTGCGACGACATGGCCGAGATAAAGGAGTTGGAAGACAGTGACGGTGTGCCGGACGATGAGCCACGGGAGTCAGCCTGTATGGAATGGAGACGAGATCAGGTGATAACAATGGGTTGGATAGGGGATATAATGATGTTCGCTTTACGGCTGCTACAAACTAATATAGCCAGATCAAAGGGCGCAAGCAGAAAGTCGTGAAAAACGTTCATGTTGATGTGCTCAGTTCTGGATCTTTATCAATTTTGAGAGTCCAAATATAATGATAAAATAATTTTAAATGATACACAACAAATATGCATAATAAAATTAAATTGAAGTTATCAAAGTTTGCAAGAAAATTTGAAATAAATTCTAAAACCATATTTCCGCCAGAAAGTCCATAAATTGATCTCTTACGACTTAACCTAGATCAAGTTAAAATCAAGAAACTTCGCATGCACTAATTTCCAACATTCATGCAAATGTTGATCGCCGATCTAGAAGTTTTCACGAATTGCAGTTAAAGATCTATAGAGGAAAAATCTACAGATACATCGAGATAGTTCCGAATAGAGACTAGCTTGAAAATTTTGGTTTAGTTGCACTACTTTGTTAGTTAGAAGAGGTTGGTTTTTTGGTTTTTTTTTTGTGGTTTGCTGTTGGTACTACTAAGAACTACTCACATCATGAACAAAATGTCGGTACTCAGGTCGTGATGAGATATTTGTTAATTTTCTTATTGGTGTAGCAAGACCGTGAATGCGTCTCGCGTCTTCGTTCTGGATGAGTTTTGATTTCAGTTTTTATATCGATTTAGTTAGTTTTGGATTTCGATTTTAGATGAGTCGAGTTTTGAGGAAAGGAATAGATTTTAGGTGTGGATTACAGTTTTCAGATTTAGTACCGATGTCTCATTGTCCAGCTGGCTAAGTACTAGGGATAAGAGCTGGAAAAGTATCCAAGTTTTCGATGTTTTAATAGGTAAACATCGGTATATCGGTTATAAACATCGATGTTTTTCCAGCTCTACTAGGGATGACACAAAATATTGATATATCGATACTGTACAGTTTACACTGTATTTGAAGTCATGGTCGATATATACATTGATGTTTTAATGTTGCGATAAATCGATAATATACTTTTCGGATAGTTTTCGATAATATCGATATTTTACCGTTAAATGCGACTTTTTTCGATATATAGCGCTGCGAAATATCAGCGTTAAATAAGACTTTTCGGATATTGGTTCATAATGATATTTGTTTTCGATTTTTTTTATACATTCCTCTCAAATACAAATGTATAAAATATCTCAAGGCTGGACAATGAAAAATCGTTGCTTAGAAATTATTTATATTAGAGTTAGATATATCTTCTTAAAAATTAAAGAGCGAAGCATGCACTGAAAGAGCGTATTTGAATGGAATTTGGATTGTCGTTTGTTGCCCTGACCAATTACTGGGTGAGTTAAACGATAAGGATTATAGTGAATAGTTTAAAACTTGGCTTTAAAAGCAGCAAAGCTAAACGCGTTTGGTGTGTACAAGTCTCTGAGTAAATAGACCTAACATATGTATGTATACAATATAATCGATGTGTTGGCAAATATTGGGAATTGTTTCAGCTTTACCAGTTCAGTGGTGCTCTGCGGGCGTTTTGGAAGTGTTTTATTGCCGTCGGGCGCATGGATCTCCAGATCACTGCGATATGTGGGCAAAGTGTGACTGCCATTCTCATTTTGGGCTCCAATGCTACGAAAGAAAGTTCATTAGATACGAAAGGGAGATCTTCTTCCCGTAGTTACCTCAAATCGGATGAGAATCGCTTCTTCCCAGACAGCACCACTGATCCACTGTTGGCACTATTTCGCTGCTTCATGGAGCCTCGCTGCGACATCACATTTGATATGTCCTCTTCGGCGGAAAAGAACATCTCTGAGGGATTCTCCGATGTCAGCGATATAGTGCGTTGAACCTCTCTGGGAAGGTGATCACCCCCCAAGCCCTGCGCATGAAGAGCTATATCTGCGATCTCGAACTCTAAGGGATGTGAATGGGGCGCTGAGTGCGACATCTCGTCGGGCATCTACACAGATATTTATTAATATTTGTTCTTCTATTATTTAATAAACGATCTCACCTCATGTTCATCATCTAGGACATCCCCTGTCAGTCTGGAGTCGGAAATGCTTGTCTTGGGCGGCGACACCCGCAACCTGTTCGAGTCCGAACCGCGTCGGTGGACACTTCCCATGTCGCCCCCTGCCAGAGCCCCTTCGTGCTGCAACTGAAGCTTCTTGGATGGACTGTCCAGTAGGCGGGCGTAGGGCACCTCTACGGAGGTTTGGCGGGTGCAGGGATAGCGCTTGTTTCTCCTCTCCAAAGTATTTGGCGATCCGATGCTTTCCCGTGACTTGTTTCGATTGCTCAGGTCCGGCTTCTCGACCCCGGCTGTTCCACTGGCCCCGATCTTGAACTTGGTCCCATCGGGTAAGGAACAAAGATCAGATTTCTTCAGGCTTCCGTTGCGTAAATCTCCAGCCGGCCTGTATAGACGTCCCTTGCCATTAAAATCGGCCGAATCGTACAGCGAAACGCAGTGCAGGCTGTAGGGCGGTGTGTGGAAGACTAGTTGACCCTGGTGGAGTATGCTCTCGCCGAAACCAAAGTCCTTGTTATTGTTGATGATGCTGTGTGGAAATAAAATGGATGTAAATTAAAACAAGGTAAAGAAGGGAGCTAAATATCAGCTTGAAAACCAATAAATATACACGAAGCACAATAATTTCTAAGATACTTACAAGTAACGCGCAATATTGTAGTTATCGTGGACATCCTGTGCCGTAGGCTTAAAGAACTTCTGACCATTTCGATTACTGCCAAAGAAGACGCAGCCACCAATGCAACCACAACGTGAAATTTCGGTTCCGGAGGACAGAGCACTTCCATTATGTGACCAGAGGAACCATAGGCGCTTGAACTTGGCATCATGTTCGCGCAGGAAACTGCAGAAAGGAGTTGTAATCAGACGAACGAACATAGAATTACTGTAATTCCGGACTTACTTGTGCTGCACTAGATGCAGTTCGTGATCCGGTATGGGTAAGGCGGAAGCTCCCTCCAGCAGAATGGGTCCCAGCGAGGTGCATCCCACCTCTACCCAATTCTCGCAGAGATCAGATGTTTCTGGTGTGCGCTTGGCATGCGGGTCAGAGAAGCTGTCCCGCAGCTTTCGCGTGGCTTCATCCCGGGAATCGCGTCGTGAAAAGGAGTTGGAACTGCGCTTTCCTGCCTTGCCATGTGTGGGATAGTGTGCTCCTCCAGCAGCATCCTGCGACTTCAAAGAGTCCTGGTCTGCTCGCCTTAACTTTCCGGATCGATTGCTGCCTGTGGTGTTGGTGTTGAATGAAGAGTTCGTGGTGTGCAGCATGAACAGGCGCAGCAAAATGGAGGGCAGCAAGCCAGAGATCCCAGACTTGACCCGCTGCCCGTGAAGGTTACAATTCGCCAAGCGGATTGGTGAGATCCAGGCGTGCAAAGCAGTGCCGCTCTCAATAAGATAGACATCTACAGCATCCACTGAAACTCGGGTCATTTTGTATTTGATATCCTCGGAGGAGGGGCACTTGTACTTCTTCTCCTCCTTGGTTTGGGGACACAAATTGCTGGGCACTCCGTGATGGCAATTCCTAACCGTCTTCGGCGACTTCAGGCAGTTCTCCGGATCGATGGCCAGCAGGATGAGAGTCTCCAGGCCCGTGACCACATTAACTAGCTGGGGCAGCGTTAGTTTTCCAGTGAGTTTACCTAATTGCACCTCCACCAGCCAGGAGTACTCCAGCGTGTCCTCGTCGAGCGCACACCCCTCATTGCTGAACATGGCATGCCCTCTCACCTGAACGGCTGAGAGCAACAGGTGACCCTGGTTGATGTGCTGCTCCCGCTGCGAACGCTGCAGGCAATCGGAGGCCAGCAGGTACGAAGGACTAACTAGCACCTGCAGAGTTGTCTCATGATACCGCTTATTCATCTCGAAGCCAAATCGTTCGATTAGCACCACCGGACACGGGGGATCATCGGCATTGCAGTTCTTCATCACATGCGCTTGTATGTCATGGACAATCACAGAAACCATCACCTCCAGCGGTCGATATAGACGGGGATCGAAGGGCTTGCGCTTTTCCTCGGGTGCCTGAGTTTCCGATATGGATTTGTTGGCCAAATCCTTTTCCTTCGCCAGCAGCTGATCTTTTGGATTAAGCTGCGCCGCTCCCCCCGGCTCCTTCATATTTACATTTGACTGCTCCATGTCCGTAAAGTTCTGATCCTCCCCGAAAATATTCTCCTTTAGGTTTATAAAGTTGCGCAGCACATTGCCATAGGCCATCAGAACGGAGCTGCCAATCTCCAGCTCCACAGTGACATGATCCGCTGCCAATGTGCCGGGATCGAACTTACTGTATTGCTCGGGAGGCTGCTGCCAGCTGCTCACCGGGGATTTCCTCACCTTGGGTATCCGCATAGGACTCAGTAGGATCTCCTCCTTCTCCGGCGTGGTTATATCCGCCTGTGGATCGGGCCCCAGGGGCGGAACTGGATGATACACATACTGAATGGACAGCGCCAGAATGGGCACAGCCCAACAGTCAATCCAACCGGCGGAGCGCTGGCAGATCTTGCGCCACTTCTTCGTGTATAACTCCGGGCGCCGGATGAGCTTACCCTCCCTGGTCAGCAGTCTTGCGTTCTCGTCTATGGCTAAAACAATCGGACGCACCGAGGATACCTCCGGCACATACAAGCTCAGGTCCAGGCCCTCACCGTGGATCCAGAACTTTAGCGTCACTGTTTTGGGCAGGAAATCGTCGAAGGGCAGGGCAAAGCTCATTTCGAAGACATCACCGCAGAAGGCCAAGTGGTTGTTCTCCTGGTTGGCACTGCTGCAGTCTATCCAGTTGTACTCGTTGCACAGCATGAGGATCTCGAACTCGTGCAGCCGTATGCTGAAGTTACAGGTGTAGGGAACAAAGCTGAGTATATCCGGCCTGGCCTTATTCGCCCAGTCTTCGATCAGGTCCTGGAAGAAGCACTTGTGCTTGTACACAATGAACGCACTCGTCTTGCAGCCGGACAGAGATATGCTCCAGTCCTGCGGTGCATTCCACTTGGTCGGATAGTGGATCCGCACCTTGTACTCTAGGGATTCGAACTCTGCCAAGCTGCGGTACTGCAGCGATGTGGTGGCCTCCACGTGAAAGAGCTGGCCCTGAATCTTGGAAGTATAGCCATCTGGCTGGGTGACCCAGGGAATTGTAACCTCTACGTAGGAAGCCGGTCCCACCGTTATGTGCATCGCATTTGTCTCCTTCTCCTTGGAGAAGAGTATATCGATGGTTGCCTCATTTAGCACGCATAGGGTCACATCGAAGGACTGATAGCTGCGCAGCTCCCCAGGCTGAGGTGTGGGCGTTACTTCTGCCTCTTTCCAGTCGGAGGGGTAAAAGTACTTGTACAGGTGATCCCGTTGACGATCGGCCCAGGGTCCGTAGCTGAAATCCGTTCCCTTTAGGCACCGCGCATTGATTCCCCAAACGGGTGGCGAGGGCTCCACCACATCTCCGTTGGGCAGGACAATTTGAACGGGCTGTTCTGGTACTACTCCCGGCTCATCCATGTAGAAATATAAGTCCATTTGATTGGACATCATCACCACAAAGCCCTCGCCCATGTAACGAGGTGGCTCATCGATCAGTCCCGTGTACTTGGGACTCGGACAGAAGAGCACCTTGGCATTCTCCACCTTGGCCTTCACAAAGTGCATAAAGTGATCCAATTGACACACGGCTGGCTTCGTACTATATGTGCAGTGGGCCTCCTCCACGGAAATCGAGAGAGTTGTCGGTGTCAGACGGTTTCCAAAGACGAAGCGACCGGAACAGATGTCGATCTTGATCACTGGAATCAGATCCCTCCAAGTGGTGGCCTGCATGGCCTCCGAGTTCTTCACGTTCTGTATCCTCTGGCTTTGTCGCGCATTCTCGAGGTTCATGTGGTGCTCCTTCAGCTTGTTTCGTTCCTCGGTGCTCACCACATCCGTGGGTATGAGCAGCGATGGCTCCAGCCCGAAGGTCTTCTCCAGCTTGTCGTACAGATCGGACCTGTTGTATATGTGCAACTCATACCCATTTAACTGTACTGAGAGACGCGTGTCCGAGTGGGACAGATCCTCGGATACATCCTTGGGAACGTATGATCGCCACCAGCGGAAGATGAAGTATCCGTCCTGTGCACGCACTGTGTAGTCGTAGGTGATGTACACAAAGTCCCGGAACATAATCTTGCCAGCCAATGGATTTAGGGCCACGGAACCGATCTTAAAGTACGCTCCCTTGATGAACCACCTGTTAGCAATCTTTGTGATCAGCATACCGATCACTCGGGAATTGTAGAAGGTGATGTATGTCACCCACGTAATGGTGGTGAGTAGCGACGCAAGCAGCCATATCTGAAAAGAATGAAGATATATGATGAATAGGAATGTATATCGAGAGCAAAGGTCCGGATCTATGTCATATCTTAAACTTTATTCGAAGTTTAACTTTAAAATATCGATGTAATCGATATTATCGTAAAATAAATCAAAATATATAACAACTATCGAAAAATTAAATTGATCGAAACTTTAAATATAAAAAAATATAGCATTTAATTTTAACATATCGATATTATCAACAGATATTGGAAGTGTTTTTCATCTATCTATCTTTTCCCGATTATAAATGCCAGATGTATTAACCAAAATATAAAGCCAACTTAATTGAAATACCTTTTAATAAGTAAAAGCAAATTAAATGTAAATGATCTTCAGCGACTTGACATTAATAATGTCAACCTGTCAAACCTGTTATTTACGTTCAATAGAACTCTCTCGTGGAATAATTACATTACAAAGGCAGTTGGTAAGACGTATGGGATATTAAGATCACTTTATTTTACCAAATGTTTTTTGTTCACAACAATACGTCTGTTCATAACTAAAACTTGTGTGATCCCAGTCTGGCCTGGAAGTTTTTTTCACGCTGCGATGTAATAAAATGACAAAATAAAAAACCAGTTCAATTTAACAATATCGCTAGATATATTTTTAAACTAAATCGAGCAGAGCATGTATCGAAAATTGTTATTCAAATATGCGCATTTTAATTCAAATAAAATAAAATACAATTTTATGTGCATTACGCCCAGGTCTCTAACGTCTAAAAAAATAATAAATTTCTTGGAATCAGTTGCCTACCAACATAAAGAATATTAGCAGTCTTACGCAGTTAAAAAAACACACACACATCCACAAATTTTAGTTAATAATTAAAATGTTTAAAAAGTTTTTTAAATTGAAATGAACATTATAGTTTGAAACCTATTGTGACTAGGTTTGTAGCGTTCGGAATTTAGGTCTCGCAAATAAAAAGCCAACTTAAGCTTCGGAATTTAATATATTTTATATCCAAATAGTATATAATTCATCCTGTTTTTGTTAAGCATCTTAGCTTCAATAAATGCTTTTATATATTCATATAGATATACATTTCAGTGAGAACCATTATTAAGTATACCCATTGAGTTAATGGCCTCTTAAGTGTGCCGAGAACTTTAGACTTGAATTTATTGGGATTAAAGTTGAAATGAATGAATATTATACGAGGGCAAAATGCTGTAGGTTCTGTTTATAATTCTCAAAATGTATATTTGTTCTCTTTGAATGTCTAAGTAATATCAAAACGAATCTGAATATTTTCTAAATTTATTTGTCCAAAATTGTAATAATTCCCGATTCTTCAATGTATCCTTTCCATTCCTGCAATTCGGCTATGTCTCCAGTCACATTCCCATGCTCGGTAGTACAAAGAGGTACATGATTCGCTAACTTTACTACGTCAAATTTGTTCCTCTTTTTTTGTTTTTTTTTTGGGATTTGCTTTCATAAATGAATTTGTAAGTGTACACATGCAGTGAGATGGACAGATGTGTGGGGAAGATCGCCCTTGTTCCCTTACGAGATCAAAGCCTTCAGGACATTGCAGGGCAGGTCCGTGAAGATGCAGCCTGTTAGTTGATCGCCCTCTGCCTTCTCGATTACGGTGCAGCCATTGGAATTGGTAAAGGTCATACCCTGGCCTAAGAGCTGGGCCTCCCGGCACTGCTTCCGTGTGCCTTGGGTGGGCAAGAAGTTTGCGCGGCCGGTCAGTGGATTGATAAAGTCCGCCCAGTAGCCGTGTTTCATGATGATGTTCGATTCTTGACTAGCGATAAGGACGAAGGAGCGCAGGGCCCTGTCGACATCCGCCTCCTGGAACCGCATACCGAACATAGTGACGTCCATAGAGCTAGTGAAGGGGGCATAGGGGTGCAGGAACATCCGGTGCATATTAATCACCAGCAACTTGGGGCAAGGTGCCACCCAAATATTGGTGGGGCTTGCTATATGAGAATCTTTCTTGTCTTGAGATCGCGCAAGCCCTGGGACATATGAGGTGAGGTATGGCTTATTCGCTGTTGTGATGATGCCTTGGTATAGCGGGCCCACACATTGCGACATGTAAAAAAGGTCCATGTGGCGGCTACTCAAGATCGGATAATTTGACTCCCGTCGATAAGGGTTATCGTCGTCCTGCTCGATCTCCTCGTCGTCGTCGTCAATGGCAAGCTCAGGAAAGGTGTTATTTCCGCTCGCGCCGCGTATGGGAGTTTTGGACAACGACAGACGTGTTGATAGACAGCTGACGAGCTTACGCATAGACTGCATCGTGGCCTTCTGTAGAACTTCTGGCCAGAACAGGGGTTTCTTGTTTTTCAATTCGAATTTCTTGAAAATGCTCTTATACAGCAGCCTTTATTGTGAAAATTTAGACGATTTCTTTCATTTAATGTGATAAGAACTAAAGTAAGACTGTGTATGGCAAATTTTGTCTTTTAACTGATTGAAAGCTTTTGTCTAAGCCTGTGTGATCTTGGCAGTTTATGAATTACTTATTATACAACACGAGGTCAACGGGTAAAATGCAAGTATTAAAAAAAATGGACACGTAAAGTCCCAAGAAGTGCGATTCAAAAAATATTTTGTGGAAGGAAATGTTGAAAGGTACTAATGTTGAGAAGTTGTTTGTATCACAAGTAATTTTGAAATATAAACCTGCGCTACCTTCTACGTAAAGGCATTGTCACTTCACTATTGAGTGTGTCACAGAAGACGAGATATAAAGAATTGAACATATATACGAGTATATGTACATTTCCTAAAAGAACGTATTTTATAGAGGGCTTAATTGTCAAATCATTTCATTGTTTTGCAATCTATCCGATATAGATAAGTATTATTAAAAAAGAGATTATAAAGTAGTTCATTCTGAAATATGATATCATACAATATACATAGCTGCAACGGACGATTACTCAGAGAGCAACAGGTGCAGTTTTAATACACGGAACTATAAAGTCAATAAACTGAGCAAACAAGCTGGCAGCGAATTTTAAAGAAATTTATTTAAAAACATTTACTGCATCATTTGAACTCAAAAAGTGTCTGACTACCGTCCACAGTGATATGCCTAAGGTGAGGAAAATAATGCCTTGCCGATAAACCCAACGTTGTTATTGAGTAAGAAGCCTTGGATGCAAATATGAGGGATAAAGTACAAGATCTTGAAGTGGTTATCTGAAGACCAAACAAGGCAAAAATGTATTTAAGCAGACGGTTTCATTTGTACATAAAAATAAACTATTTCTATTATTTTTTTTAATATTATTTTTAATTCCATATTTTTGATTGATTTATACATACATATGTATGTACATATATAAAATTTCAGAAAATTATTATTATTATTATTTATATTATTTTTAAAACAACACCAAGACAGTTTGTGGTAAAAATAATGTTTCGAGTTCATCTGTTTAATGGATTGGTGGGTAGATATTAGTTTAAAAACTCTATAATTTTATGTAAGCTGCATAAAAAAAATCACTGTGACTTATAAAAGAAAGCTTGACTTAACTCTTAAATAGGCTAGATTTAGGAGCAAATGTGAATGCACTGATGAATTTTAGCGTTCAACGCATAGGACGGACAGAGAAATTTACTGACTCGCGAGTCAGGGCATTGGGCACCACTGCTATAACGTTTCCTGAGACTTTTCTAAATGAAACATTATTTGATAATAATCAAACTAAGAGACATTTGTATTACAAGGCTAATTCTTAGAAGATAATTACAATGTAAGCCTCTATTATATTAAGAGATCTGTCCCAAAACAGTAGCGCTAACTTATCAGTGATCGGAGTTATCAGTGAAGGATGAAGCGGAACGGGAGCGTAAGGCGCAGGGCAGCGTGTGTCAATGACCAAATCCCCTTGATTGATAAGCGTCCCGCTTCTCCTCCTCCGACTGCCTCTCTGACTATTAAACTTGGAGATAAAGCCCGTTTGTCGGTTGATTCACTCGCTGCCACATACCAGAACATATTAATCAAATTATATAGCCTTATAATGCGACTGAATGAGTGTGCAAGTGTTGGTCTGGGGTCGTATTGCGTGTCTGTGTCCTCTTACCATGCGCGCATCCAGATTCATGTCGTTGAAGGCGACATTGTGTGTGGTGTTCCAGGTGCCGACTTCTGGAAATCCCAGCGGAAAGCCTTCGTCGCTGGTCTCCTCTACTGACGACGCCATATCCGCCAAGTCCGCCATCTCCTCACCGCTGTGTGTGTGTTGGAGCGAGGGGGTGAAGTGGGCGGTTTAGGTGTGCCTGCTTTGTTGTTGCTATAAGGTGCGCACTTGCGATTATCGATTGCTCATCGCTGCACTCATTCCCATCGATCGGGCACACACACGCACTATAGATATATACAATGGCATTACTTTTTCGGCAACAGATTACTGGCAGCGTTGCACATTAGACTTTTAATTAAATTTATTATTCTACACACACGGCTAAACATGCACACACACACGCACACAGGTTCGATTTTTCCCACTTTGTATCGGAGGTCGCGGAGTGTCTCAATTTTCAAATCGCTTTTCCACGCACTTTCATTCGGGCGGCGCGCTGGCCGCTATCACAGCGAGAGTTGCTAACTACTCGGTCGCGTTCTAAACTATATTAGCTCGTTTAATGCTTGCTATTTAGCGCGAAAATAATAAAAATAAATTCGCCTCGAACGAAAACACTCCCATCGCGTGCTTCTTCTTCTCAACAGCTGATCGACGAGGGGTGCACAAACGCAGTTCTCGTGTACGATAGTCCATTGAGGGCTAGAGATGGAAGCGTGAAAGTTAGTATCATACAAATACTAAACTTTGTATTTCTATTGTTTCGAGGTCTTTTCAGAGTTTTTCGCGTCTTCCGGGGAAAACTACATGCACCAGAGTGATGCGCATCCGACTTATGGGTCGGTTATGCTCATCAGAAAATGGTGGGTGGCGCTGAAAAACGACAGTTTTCCTTAAAGAGTATGGCAACGCCATATGTCTCAAATTATTTTAGTGTGACCACACCTGTCTCTGGCGATTTTAGCGAGTTTTGGCATTATGAATCGAAAATCTGGTCGGCTCACTGCTATCTTCTTATTGCTGTCATATTTAAACTTGCATTTAACAAACAACAAATCGCTTTGATTACTGGTGATGTCACAGCTGCGCTCGAAAGTCATTACCCTCTACAAGCACGTAAGTTTTCCTGGTTGGTCCGGCTCGCAGAGATTCCGGTTCCACGTGCGCCCCCACCCAAAAAAAACCAAGACTGAGTCAACCCCCCACCTGACATTGCGTAAACATGTTGTCTCCCACTTGCAGTTGCAGTATTTGGGCCGCGAATATCCCGGCCTGAACGGGCCGCAGAAGTTCCGCAAGCAGATCCACGATGCCTTCATGAACCATAAGGATGAGCAGGATCCCAAGAAGATCGTCGCCCTGCTCGCCCAAGGCCGCTACCTGGCCAAGGAGGTGGAGGCGCTGTACTCCCTGAAAAAGTACCGCAGCGTGAAGCAGCGCTACAGCTACAATGACTAAGCTTGGCGGAGGCGTGGCAGCGATGCGGAAATCTGAATTCAAGGACTGATGGGTGATGACGGGGGACTGGGATTAATGTGCGGAGAGAGAAATGTGAGAATATGATACTACGCGATTGCCTTGCTTGTCACAAACAAAACGGAGCACACACACACATACATATATGCATATTCTTTTGCCAAAGCTAACTGAGTCCCTGAGCACACGCGCAGAAAATAACAAAAAACATAATAATAATTTCGAATGTCTTGTCAATGTCTAACTTAAAGTTGTTATTGAGGCAAACAAACAAACAAAAACAAAAAAAAAGCGAAAAACGGACGTAGCAAATAAACGAAGCAGTCATTGAATAACCAAAATAAAAAAGTGAATATTAATTGAGTGCACTGGGAAAAAGATATAAAGTCCATTATGGTAAAATACATATAAAATAGCTATATTTATATTTTTTGTTACATTTTCTAGTGATTTTTATCTTAAAAAATGAATATTTCAAATTATTTAATGATCCATAACGTTTAAAACCTTTTTATATTCATATTTTAATACATTTTATGTGCTTGATTATTAAATCGGATCGATCATTGCATTTTATTTGACCTTGAATCGAGTCCGAGGGAAGGAGGCCTGTCATGGTAGGTGCAGGTTTATCATCATGAGCTATCTGTTCGCCTGTTTATTTCGGATATGTGGCGGCGATAAAAGTATCTATCTATCTGCCACGACTGCCAACATTCTACCGAGTGCGTTCGGGCGCCGTTCCGCCGTCGCTTATTGACAATATTGCGTATTTAAATTCATCTGACCGATGATCGTGGGTTGCCCCCAAACACATATTATATGCACACGCTCACGATTATAATCGTCCATGTCCATGTCTTGGTGATAAACAACCCCAGACGCCGGACGAGCTGATTGAGCTTTTCGTTTTCGCGCTGACGAAAAACATGAAAGCTTCTATGCAATTAAAGGGTGATCGTTAACGAGTGAAACTCTGAAAGAAAATTACCACTATCAGTGGAGCTTATTACTGATAAGAGAGTGCGCTGATGTCAATGCGAAGAAGTGCACGTTCATTGAGAGTAGTTTTCTGATAAGACGTTGGGTATTTTGAAATTGACGTAGGCTTAAGTCTGTCTAGGGAGCCATTTTAAAATTCCTCAACTAGGGAATACCACTTCCAAAGTATATAAAGGATTTCAAAGTAAACTGCTTTCGGGGAAAAGCTTTTAATTGTCATAAAATCGTTTCATATGTGATAAGTTTTTATTTTGTAAATATGTATTTTGAAGTTTAATGAAATGGTTACCTATTGAACTAAATAAGACTTAAAAAAGTTGTTCTCGCTTGAAATTGTTTTTTTTTTTTCTTCTTCTAATTTTCAATGCAAAGTGGCTTTAAGATATCTTCGACTGATTTTGATCAAATTCAATATCTTTTCATAACCTACTTAAAGAATACCAATGTTATCTCGAAAACCAAAAACTTAAGATCATATAACCAGATAGTTGAATAACACACAGACAATGCTAATCTAAACTAAAAGTGCAATTGTTTTTAATGGTCGAATAGAGATGTTCACGAAATTCATCAAGGGAACATTTTCTCACTTCCCATTCTTCATTTGTGTTCACTAGTTAAATTTTGCTTCCTTTTTACCATTTTCTAGTAGATTAAGTGTTAGTTAGTAGTACAGAGTGGTCTTTTTATGAACAGTAAACAAGTGACCGAATGAACAGTAAAAACGATAACTAGTGAATAACTGAGCAATGAGCAATGCGAACAAAAGAGCAACCGATCAATGAGCAGTGAACAAGTGAGTTAATGTATAAGCCATAATATTAGTGAACTAGTTAAAATAAAAAAGAAAAGGCCAAGAGAACACGTTTACCTCAGTGAGCAGTTTCTACTAAAAACTAAATCGGACTAGCAAACATCACTGCTTGCTACTTCTGGACAAAATTATAAATCCATGTAGAGGTCATAAAATATATAAGTATCCAAGAATAAAGTTTTATATAATTTGCTTCTAATTAAATAAATAAAACAATTTGATCTTTGTACTTTATCAGCTTCGATTTCCCAAGAAATCAATTTTCAATAAAAGCGCGAGAAGTAGTTCAATTGCTGAGAGTTCTTCGACTCTATGGTTGTATTGATTTATACGAACCAATTGATTATATGTACATAATATATAAATCTATATGTACGGGCAACAAAGGAAAACGCTATGTGTATATATACATATATGTGCATACTTTACCAGTTCAATCAACTCAACTTACTGCCTGTTTAAATTAAATCTTTGCTGGATGTGTATTTAAGCTTGCAACTTAAAAGATAAGGCACAGATGGTAAACAGCCATTAAAGCAAAGGAAATGTACACATTTATCTTGCTTTTGTTTGCATATGTCATTCAATTCAACTTTTAATTGATGCATACCTAGGTACGTACTTAAACACTTTACTAAGTATCATTTGGAATTTACAATTAATAATTAGCGCCTACATTTGATCTATAAAATACAAATTAAATACAAACCGATGACATCAAACGAAATGTCAAAGCAATAAACTAATTTAATAAAGACTTTGAGCTTCTTCAATTACTTAACTAATATATAAAGAAACAACTTAAGACGAGTATAATTGAAACCCTTGGAAACATTCGTGAGGTGCGGGTAAGTATCCAGTACTAACTTAATATTCGCATTGAATTGGACTTAACTATACGAATTCTAGCCTAAAATCACAATCTTTTCCAGTGGAAAGCGTTATGGTGGTGACTTGGAAATAAAGAGAGGGAGAGCACAGTTTAGAATCAGCCGAACTCAAAGCCGAGGACATCATCCAATCCGTAGTCAAAGAGGCGGAAGTCCTCCTCGTAGATCTCGTACAGCTTGCGTATGGCACCAATGGGCAGGGGATCGAAGTAGGTGCGCAGATTCGCCCGCGTGCTCGAAGGCTTGTGACCAGTGGGGAATGTCAAATTGTTGGCTCCAGCTAGATACAGTGCCAGGGCGGAATCATCCAGCAGGGTGTCATATTTACCTACAAAATAATAATAACTTAGTAACCGAATTCCAAAGGTTTTAAACAGAGATCATATAAGCTTATTGAATATGTTTTATGCGATCCCGGCTTCGCTGGCAATTCAACTCACCCACAACATTGTACTTCATAGCACAAGGATTGCAGAGCTTGGCTATCACTTCCCAATGCTCATTGTAGTCCGACTGATTGGCTCGACTCAGTTCCGGAGTTAACAGATACTGGACAAACTCCCCGAAGCTGACATCGTCGCCGTTTTCCAGGGAATCGTTAGTCGCTCCCGGCCGCAGTTCCTTCACGATCTGGCGACCTACACGCGACTGGAAGTAGCGTGCACTGGGGGAATCCCCTTCCAACTTATTCCTGTAGGCGGATAGTAACCGCTCGAAGGGATGTCGCACGAGGATAAAACGCGTATACTCATCGCTGAGCACCTGCTGCTGCTCGGCTTCGCTTAAATCGTACAGTTTGCTAAACATTCCCACCGAGTGGGCCAAGGATCCCGGAATCAGCAGAGGATCGGTGCCATTGTGCCATTTGCCCGTGAGCATCATCAGCACCCGCTTCCAATTCGTACAGGCAACCTGAAAGCACAGAAACATAATCAAATTTTGTTTAGTTTGAACAATATTCATCTGCTAATTAAACCAAATAAACAAGAGAAATAATTCCACAAAATATGTATAGTTTACATTTTGAAAATATCAGCCAGAAGGTTGAGACTTCTTCACAAGAATGATGTATTTTTTTTCCTGTTCCCAGCTGAGTCACCTCCCTCTTGTGCATTTCACAAGGGAGCATAATTATAGGGAACCACCTATCAGCCTTTTTTTCCATGAAGTGGACATGAGTGGTTTCGGCATCGATAAGGGTCTGATAATTGTAGGCCAAGGTGTCATCCTGAACACTCATTTTGGAACTATTTATACCATATCTGATTAGTTTCTGGCGTGGTTTTATTAAATGATATTTACACATAGTTATAATCAGAGATAAAGAATACTTGCTTAAAATTAAACGAATTAGGAGTCCCCCTTGTATGATCTTTGAAAATAATTTCCATGAGAATAGGATAATGATTTCTGGATGATCCCTAGTGATTTCTAGAGTACCCATGATTATATATTATCCGAAAACTTAATCCTTATAATTAAAGAGCATTGTTGAAGCAGCGTGCCGAATTAGAAACTAATAAATAAAGACTGATCAATTATTTTGTTTAATATTCTCGCCAAGAAAATGTTTATTAGACGTTTTTGAAGTTGAAGGCATTTTTGTTTGTTATATTATTACTTTTGATAATACAGACAGTTTCTAATAATTCTAATAGTAAGAAGATATAAAGTTTCAATACTTTTCTTCAGCGAAAAAAACAATCTGAAAACACAGGTTGAAGAAGACTCTTTAAAAAAGAAATTCAATCTGATCTGTAACATGAGCTGTGTTATATTTTGGTCAAGTAACGAACAACAAGTGACCCGTCAAAGCGAACGACTTTTTTTTTATTGTTTTGTTGTTGTTGTTGTTTTTTAGCGACTCAGAGAGGGGGTTAATCGTTTAATGAAATCTCTTCGAAGACCTCGTTTTTATAAGCTATATGTACGAGCTGAATTACTTTGGTTTTAATTGCCAAGTGCAATAAATTATAATTTTCGCAAAAAAAAAAAGAAAGAAAGAGATCTTGCTCAGATGGCCAGCCTGAGAGGGTTTCGCCACTACGAAAGCATTGGGCAACAAGTCAAGCCATTCCAGTCAGCCAACAACAAATAAAGGGGGGAACTATACACTGTATGTAAATGTGTCTAAGTACATATGTATAAACATTTAGTTGGTCGGGCAATGTCGAGCGCAATTAAACACCGCAAAAACATTTCACATTACAAAAACAAACAATACGTTCCTTACGTGGAAGAGGGATTGAGGTGGAAACGCACAGAAATATACGAAAAGATCACCTAGCCAAGGTTGAAACGACTGAATTCTAAACAAATCATGGATATTTGATCAATCAGCTTCATGTTGTCCCGTTGGCCTGTCTCCTCATCATTACTGATTTTCTCTTTAAGTAACATTCAATTCATGACGATGTAGCAATAGTACAAACATTTCCCTTCATTCAATCAACCTGAGAACGAAGAGTGAAATGTTTACACAACTTTCAGTACTTGAGTTCGTGTCAATATGTGTGAGGAAAGTGATTTGAAGACAGAAAAAAAAAGAATACAAATGGAAGCCACAGAAATCGGTGTGTATTTCAAATCGCTTAAAAAACTAGTATATTCCATACTTCTGAATTTATTTTAAATACATTTTAAATGCCTGATAAAACAAATACTGAAATTTATTTTGCATTTTTAATACATTTTATATTCCCGATAAGTTCCATACAAGAATTTGTAAATACATATGTATATTTATTAAGATAAAGAAAACCGAAATAGTTCGCCAACATAGTCAGATGACTAAACAGGGATGACGCAGAAATAGCTGTTAATTTTGAAATACATTTTGAATTCCAGATAAATGCAATAAAATAAGTAGTAAGATGTATTTTGCCTTTCATGAGTAAACTATATTTATTTGGATACCTTAAATATAAAGCTTGTTACATATGTACTATACGAAAAGTTCAAAGGTAGGGACATTGTTTGAAATACTCTCGATACGTAATCAGCAACAAGCGCAGTAACCAAAACGTAACGCAATTTCTTTATGGCCATTAAGGCAACACGCGATGGCCGCGTAAAAGTCCCGACCATTGAGTGGCGAGCCCCCCTCTCCCATTAAGTGGGGAAGATGTTGCGGGGCTATTGGCCAAGGGTAAACATAAACAATTTACGACTTCATGGAAGAACGGGCTGGGAAAATGTTAAACTAGCGAGCTGAGAGTGGCGAAGGAGAATGCAAAATTCACAATTAAAATTTATAACCGCTTTAACACTGACCCCTCCTGTTGCTCAAGGAAATCGAAGACAGTTACGCCCATGTCCGATGATAGTCATTGAAGAAATGCCAGCCGATAACAGGGAACGTGAGTCGAGGCATTCAGCAGGTGGCATGTTCTAACGACACGCCTCCTGACAAGTGAGATACACCCATTGGCATTGAGCGGGTAACTCTGTAAATTATAATTATATGTTGTACACATATAATATATATAATATAATATATTAAATTTTAGTTCGCATGAGTTTAGGATGAGATTATCTCAGCTGTAAGTTGACTATTTACAAGCACAATTTATGAGTTCAAGGATTTCCCATATACGAACCATATTTAGAAGTTAGGTTTGCTTGAGTTTTTTCTTAAAAGGAAGAAGTATTATATAAGGTTTGGTTCTTTCTAAAAAAAAATTCCATTCAGGCTAATCTCCTGCAAATCCAAAAATACGCTCATATCGAAATAATCCTAATAAATTATTTCTCCATTCACAAGATAACTAGGTAAGTGTGAGTTGACATTACATATCGTTTCATTCTTACACTGCTGATAAATCAAAATGAATTCCCCTTAGTTATGCTATATCATTCATTGGCAATTACTCAGTTTCCTCGGATAACCAAAATGAAGTGTCGAAAAGTAAAGGTTCAAAGGGCAACGGCAACATGAAACACCCAGCTATTTCTGGCTTCACTTCACATATCACACCTCACAGCCAACTTCAAACACCTCGGCGGCCGGCACATGGCAATCTAATCTTATAGTTTTGGTTTGATGTTTTCCAATAACTCATTGGGGTCGATAAGGGAAAACTGTAAAGGCCATTTCCTTTAACTTAATTTCCTAATCCAATTATAAGGGGGGCGTCTTCTTACTCAAGTGGTCCTAATATTAATTAAATTAAGAGAGATTATCTATTGCTACGCACGTCACAAAATGGACGGGGGCCTTAATATTCGCGTTCCAATGAAACCAAAAATGTATATTTAAATTAAGCTTATCAATGGGAGGCAACAAGAGCAAAAACTACTGAGACTTTAGAAATAACACCCAGACATTATAAGACTTTGGCCTTTGACTTGAACATAGCAGATTTGCGCATTAAGCTGCCTTTATAATGACAAATAAATAAGGATTTTGTACTATATTAATAGCCTATAATTACTGCCCATTTACTTGTTTGTATTGAGTGCTCGTAGTAGAATTCTTGCTGCTGTAATTGATCGTTTAAAAATGAGTGAAATCAGCAATTACATATACATATGTGTGTATATAGCTGACATGAGAACGGACTCCACTTTCCGATAAGCCAGAAGTGCTTTGAGCTTAGCTATCAAATGCACTCGTAATAAAATCGCCATAAATCTAGTCAACTTAATCGCACTATTGCGTTTTTGGTGTCAATGGAAATCGGATTCTTTTGCTGACTGTCTTTGATAGAATAGGTAGAAATTATTAAATGCCACAAGCCGCAAGATCAACACATAGAAATAGATCAACAAAAACACGTGATAATAGCGGAAAAACAAGTTTCTTTAAACATAAAAAAAAGCAGGGGCAGAATGAGAGCCACAAGCGACAGATGCCGATTTTCTGGCTGATGTTCCGTTTATTCTTTTTGGGGACAACACATGGCAACCGCTAAGAAAATGTACTTATTTGACTTGCTTTTGGCAGAGATTTGTGAGCAATCAAGTGACAGACTTAGGATTATAACACAAATATAAAAGATGAAATAGAACAACTTTAAAAAACCACTAAAATGTTTCTTCTTTCTGAGATTTAAATTAAACAAAACTTGTAGCTCTTTCCGCTGAATATACTCTTTTAAATTGTTGAGACAGCATTTTGACTTTAATACTTTTTTTTTTTGCTAACTTGACAGTGGATTCATTCGTACCTTGGGCACATAGCAGTACAGGAGCTTGTGCTCCCTGTCCACGATCATGTGGTCCATCTGCAACTCACTGAGATCCTCCAGCGATTGCGTGTTCTCGCCCAGCAGCTCGCATTGTCGCTGCATGTACTCCTGCCGCTGGATGTTGATTGTTTGTGTCAGCTCCAGGCTACGGCGTGTGATTTTGACATTATTGTTGTTGCCATCCTCGAACGGTAGGCCCACGGAGAGAGTAACGAGGAGGAGCAATTGCAGTGAAATGCAAAGCGAAAGCCAAACCAGTCGATCCATAATGCACTGGCCTCGATCTCGATTGTCCGCGAACTGCTGCCCGACTTTCCAAGCAGGTGTTTAACGATCGAGGAAGTCACTATCACTATCATTGGCTTGGCCTTAGCTTTGCCGCTGGCGCCCGAAATACTTGACGCGATGCACAAACTTCAGGGTGGCCGCGTTCTCAATTCCAAGCTCCTTTAATGTGGCCCTGCCGTTGGAGCTTCGTCGGTCGTCGATCGGCTGATTGGTGTCCACGTTGAGCAGGCCAAAGCAGCGCCATAGAAATCGCCACGAGACGAATGCGCGATGATCGTGACCGTTGCGCTGAGCGGAGTGAACTAACTCGCCGGTGGAGCTGGCCATCCCCACAACTGGTTGCCTCGCCCGCCAATCTTCGTGCTTCGACTCGTCTACCGTCGACTCTTCGGCGATTCCCCGACGCCTGAGACGTTCTTCGTGCCGTTCGCGTTGCTTGCGCCTGTGCTGGGCCCGAGAGATCAAACCGATTGCCCTCTTCAGCTGGGCGATAGTCGGCTCACTTTGGTGGAGCTGCAAAAATTCAGAAAGAAACCGAGAATGGAAGGAAAAGTCGTTTGAGAAGGGTTCCTGGTGCGGAAGAGGGGCAGAGAATCCATTAGAGAGAAGTTTAACCTTGAAATTTAATCAGAAAAGAGAAATACAGCATCGCGGAGAAGTCTCCGGCAAATTAAGAATTTGTTCAATATACTCCAATTCCTATTTTGTTGTTAAATTTTAAAATAATTTATCATCATTATACAATTAACAAGGTTATATTTGAAAACTGAAAAGCTTATTTTATTATTTTTTACTTGAAATACATAAGCACTCAGAAATAACTCAAATCATAACATTTCCAAATTTCCTTGCGTAAGCATTCAAAATTCAAAGTAAATAATGTTAAAGAATTGTTTCGGGACGATATTATAAATATGAGACCTTTCAGTCGCTTATACGGCTTCATAATTGGCACCGTGGACAAAGTGGTTCCCCAATTTATGCAGCCGCTTTGGGTCTCGCCTACGGGTAAGGATATAGTCTCTACAACGACTGGATACCTAAATATATGAATATTTGTTCTATATCCCAGGTCCAAAAACGGTCTTCTTTTGGGGGCCAGTCTTTAAATGGGTAGGTCGTCCTCTAGGCTACATCCTAGTTCTTGTTTATACATATGTACAATTTTAACCCCCCTCAGTGCGTTGTCCTGGCCGGATTAGGCGACGTCTTCAATCGTCCCGCCCATCTAATATCCAAGAGACAAAGTCTGACCTTGGCAGTGAGTGGGGCCCTGTGGTCACGCTGGTCCATGATCATCACGCCAAGAAACAACAGCTACATGCTTTGCAACATCGTTTTGTGCATATCACAATGCGTGCTCCTTTTTAGGGGCATGTCGGGATAGGAGTGGAAATTCTAACGAACATTTTAATAAGGTTGACCCACTTCCGCTGCTGATGTTCAGAGCCAAACAAATAACTTAATGAAACCGAGTGCAAGCAGCTGCTATTCTCAATTGATTCAGGGAAATATATACTGACCACCACGGTAAGAGTGCTGAGTCCATCCCGCTGCACGTGGATCGTTGTGGCCTGGCCCTCGGCAATTGCTATCTGGAATTATGAAATGAATACTTTTTTATAATAAAAACAGTGTACCATGGTACCGTGTAACGGGAACGGTGTTCTTCCTAATAATCAATTTTCGCTAATTAGCACCTGGATTGGTCGGCAGTAGGTCAGTGGTAGTCAATATCGGTGACGAAAGCATTGCCAGAACGAGCCCCGAAATGTGCTAATTGCACATCGGGACTGGTGTGGAGATTTTAGATGTATTCTGGTGGGACATACATAAATATGTACATATATATTTTACGGATTTTGCATTTCTTTGATTTGATTTTTCTCTTTGTTTGGTCGATCTACTTTTGTCAATCACCATTAGCACCGCAATCTATATTTTGCAGTTCTTTTGTAATGCAGATTGATTTCGTTTCTTAGAATTAAGAAGAGCGGCATACAAAATATTAAATACAAAAGATTTTTTGAATGGTAAGTTAATGGGTTTAGTACCGTAAAATCTTATAAAGCTTCGAATTCATATTCGTTTTAAAATGTTTAGATTAAATACACTGTTCCTTACTGCTTATAAGCTGTTCCTAAGCCACCAAGCAATTATCTATATTGAATTATCTTTATTTTTTGCATAGACCTTGGTTTTAAATGGAATTCTTCCAATCACAGCATTTTCACGGAATTTATTGATTTATATAAATGTGAATTGATTACTTTTCCAGCGAACAATCATAATTTTATAATGATACAAACGGAAGTAAATTTACGGAATAAAGTAATTTTTTTCCTCGAAACTCAATATATTGGTATAATATAAAGATAATAAAATAATATAAAAATAATAAAACAGCAGTATTATAACAAATTTTCGAGGCATATTTTTACCATAAATAAAATTAAAATAAAAATTCAATTAATATCGCAGCAACAATCAATAATTTATAATGTATTAAAAATATTTGATGGTGATTAAAAAGAATAAAAAAAAACTCACTTAAAAAAGAGAGCTCCAAGGACCCTGAGTGTTTCCCCATCTGGAACACCCTCTTACCTCTCCCATCAGCTCCGTGGGCGTTATATCCTCCGGAATATCCGAGAGCGTATCGCAGCTCTCCAGGATGCGTCGTAACTCCCGGGACGTACTGGCCAGCATGGCATTGTGCTCGGATCGGTCGAAATCGTTGCGCTGGCGGCGTGGAGTAGTGGACAGTTTTCGGGGATTTCTTTTTCGATCCTTTCGCCTGCCCAGGATCTTTTGGTTTCGGTTTCGTGCCTCCCTCACGGTTTTCTTTCGCAGATTTAACGGCATTTGCTGGAGTTTCTTGTAGGTCAGTGAATTGGGCTTGGGTGACCGCTTTTTTTCCCTGTAGGGTGAGCGTTCTCTTCTGAATCTCTTTTCCATTATATTTTCGTTTGGCTTTGTTATTATTTTTCCTTGTCTTTTTATCTTTGTTTTTGCTCTCCCTGTAAAACGCAATGTGCCCACTTATGTTTACGGCCATAAAGGCGAAAAGCGGCCCACTTTGGTAATCGGCAGCTCGCTCAGCGCATTCGCGCTGCCAGACTTACCGTGGATAATTGCGCTCGTTCACTGGTGCGCTGCCAGACTAAGCGTGGTAGGAAACTTTGATAAAAAGTTAACTGAACGAATGCGAAAATATAAATATAAGCCATTGTTCACTTTAGCCTTATCTTTCATTTCAAAATTAACTTCCCATCCTATTTCAAAAGTTTTAAATTTGTTCTTTCTTCTAAAAATGTCAAAGGGCTCGGGACCTTTGTCGAAACTGTACAATGGTATCATCTTATCTGTAGATCACTTTGTGCCACAAGCTATGCAACCTCTATGGACTTCGCCAGCGGGTCGGTAGGCTTGTTTTGGTAGTTTAATAAATGGTTAATCTTATTTTACAGGCCCCCGAACCGTATTCTTTTGGGCGCCCTTATTCAAATGGGTAAGTGCGTCTCAATGGTCCCCGTAAAGATTTAACTATTATTACATTTTTTTTAAACGAAAATATACAATTAAAAACATAAATTTTGAAATCTGATGCGATTATTTGCAGAGCCTAGTGGTAGCCGGGCTTGGCGACACTGTAAATCGGCCCGCCCAGAATATCTCGCTGAATCAGTGCATCTCTCTGGCAGTCACGGGCTTAATCTGGTCCCGCTACTCGATGGTAATAACGCCAAAGAACTACAGCTTACTGTCCGTCAACATAGCCGTCCTGATAATCCAAAGCTTTCTGATCGCAAAGCACCTGAACTGGCGCAGAAAGGATGACCGGAATGCAGTTTACAATCATTTTCATATTCCGGTCCACTCGGAGGATGATTGGTGACAAGTGGAGGAATTTGACTGCTCTAAGATAAGGGAACGCATTCTACCAAATGGATTTCAAAAAGACATTTTCTTAATGGATAATGAAAATAATACAACTCAACTACAGATTTCTTAAAAGTTGGTTTTATCATGATAAGTTTTGTTTTTTATATTCCCGGAATATACAATTAATCAGTCTGAGCTCTCTGTTACATACCATTCTTCTATGATGACAGGACCAATCCAAAAACCGGCCATTTCGTCGGTGTCTGTAAGTAACTAAACCCATCGCAGCTGTCGACATCGTTAAATATACGCCAAGGCGGCTTATCAGTCGAATTTTAATCAGATCGGAGAAATCAGATGACCCAGCCTGCTTTTTAAGCAACGTAACTTTTATTTGTCAATGCTTCAATGTTAGCGTACGATTAGCAAGTGGATCAATGATTTATTTAGCTTGATTAGCTCTTAGTTACATGCCATACAATTTCATCGCATTCAAGATCCAGGTGCCATAATTTGGCACATATGTATACACCCCAGTCCCCGAGCATGCCGGGTCGCCGTAGCTAACTATTCCCAATTGCAAGTAGCGGGTCTGTCCGTCGTCTGTTTTAATCTCAGTTACTAGCGGGCCACCTGAGTCGGCATCACAGGTGTCTGTTGTGTCAGATCCGGCACAGATCTGGTTGTGAGTAATATTCCTCAATAGCTGCCTTTCACATACGATGTTGGGTAATTTGTTCAGATTTGTGGTCTGAAAAACATGGGTTTCGGTGCCTTGGGGGTGGGTCTTGCCCCAACCAAAGGCCTGGTACATATTTACTTTGGGCGCATTCGCAGGATATAGGTGCAGGCAGATCGGCAGAACGTTAACTGCGAAAACGTATATTTTAAAGTTTTTAAGTTGTACGTTCATATCGTCTATGACCTACCATTGAAAGTGATTTGCCTGTTTAATTTAATCAGAGCTATGTCATTAAATTGTCGAACAGCGTGGTATTGCTTGTGGTATGCGATCACCGCAATGCCAAAGTCCTGATGTCTGGGCATGCACACCATTCCCACGCAGTCTGGGTTACTCCTATTATCGTACTCTCCCAGGCGCACAGTCCTGGATCGTAGAATATTTATGAAAATATCTTTTGTAAGAAGGAATGTTACTTACATGTTCTTACCCACGCAATGGGCAGCTGTGAGGACGTATCCTGTAAAAAAAAAAACGGGGAATACAAAATAACAAAAATTGCACACATATTTTTGAATAAAATACACACTGTTGTTGACTATCGAACCGCCACAATGATACGTATTATTTTTCATCAAGTACGCCATAAAAGCCGCCGATCTCAGTGTAGCGTTTCGTCCATCTATGATCCTGCTCGTTATTGGGTCAGATAGTCCGCAGTTAGGGTATAGAAATTCGGCCTTGATTCCCTGCTGAAGGATAACAAGGCAGGCTCCGATGACAAAACCAATCCAATTCGAAGCCATTTTCTTAACTGAACATATCGCATCGTTGGCGAATCGTTGTTAAATATTCATTCGATGGAGCTTATCAGTCGAAATGTGTGATAACATATTTCGTGGAACATTAGTTTAATTTCTGGGAATTATTTGGAGTTATCTTTTCGACTTAAGGTTTGCGATTTATACCCGACTTACACGGAAATAAGATAACGAGGAAAACCAAGAATCAATATGTTCAAAATTGTCGGTTTTTGTATGTTTTGGAATGTGCAAAAGGTCAGCAAGAAGTCATTTTCATACCCAGTGGAAGGGTACAATTGTAATATAGCTTATTGATAACCGAGAATGTATGTAGCAGGCAGAAGGAAGCATCTCCAGTTATTTCGTAATGTTCCATATTTCCATTTTATATGTACATATGAAAATGCTGTGAAAATTTGAGAAAATCGGATGATAATCATGGGACAACCATGAGTTAGACAGACAAGTTTCTGTGTATGCTTAACTTCTGCAACATCCTCATTTTGTTGGCAGTACCAATGCGAGATGCTCAACGTGTTCATAGCTAAATTTGTCAACATTTTCTTCTGCCTTCCGTTCTGTATAATTTAAGTTTATTATAAATTTAAAAATAATTAATCAAAGTCATTTAGTCATTTCAATGTTCCCTTTAATTTCATCCACAATGCTATGGTTACCGGGTATCTCGAGTCGAGCACATTCGACTGTAGCTTTCTTACTTGTTATTTCTGGTATTCATAGCGTAACGATAGATAGATATATAATATATGGAAATTTTCACAAAAATGCAACATAAAAATTATAAAAACAAAATGTTGTTTGCTCATTGTCTCTTGAGTCGAGTCCGCATTGTCTCCAAGATCCAGGTGCCGTAATTAGGAACATATGTGTACGCTCCAGCACCAATACATGCTCGGTGGCCATAGCTCACAATTCCCAACTGCACATGTCGCATTCTACCGTCATAGTGGAGGTGGGTTACCAGCGGGCCGCCGGAGTCGCCGTTACATGTGTCCGATCCTGCAGATCCGGCACAGATCTGGTTCTGAGTTAGATTCCTCCTAAACTCCTTTGAACAGTAGGTGTTTGAGTAGTGACGCACTTGCGTAGTCTGTAGAACATTTGATGTTGAACCGCGTCTGGAGGTCACGCCCCAACCAAAGACCTGGTACTCATTTACCCTGGTCGCATTTCCAGAAAACTGATGTAGACAGATCGGCTGAATGTTGTCTGAGGAAAAGGCATGGCTTAAAGCTAGAAAAGGCGACCGTGATTAAAGGTGTTAATCTACCATTGAAATGTATGGTCCTGGTTAATTTGATCAGAGCTATGTCATTAGCTAGAGTAACAGTATTGTAGTTCTTATGGTAAAAGATCACCGAAATCTCAAAGTCCTCATGGGGCGGCATGCAGAAGTTCTCCACGCAATCTGGGTTCGTTCTAACATCGAACTCACCCAGACGCACAGTCCTAAATAATAGAGCTACAATTAGTACAAGAAGAGCACGGATTAGGTTTTGTTAAAAGAATGCTACTTACAGCCTCGTATCCGAACAGCTAGCGGCTGTAAGGATGTATCCTAGAAACAAAAAGCGAATAACATTAATTATGAATAACATTTATAACAAATACCAAATGTGAAATACAAACTTTTATTGACGATCGAACCGCCACAGTGAAAGGAATTATTATTCATCAAGTACGCCATAAAAGGCGCCGATCCTAGTGAAGCAGCTGTACCACCTAAGATCCTGGGTGAAGCGTAAGTTTGACCGCAGTTAGAGTACAGCATTTGGGCCATGATTCCCTGATGCTGGAGAATGAGGCAGGCTCCAATGATGATCCCAATCCAATTCGAAACCATTTCAATCGAGGTTCGCGTTAACTAAACGCGTCGTAGCTGGTGGCACACATTAAATATTCATCCGAGTCCGCTTATCAGTGAAAAAGTGTGATAACGTGTTTCTTCAGTTCAATAGGTTGGCTTAGTCTTAATGGTTTTTCAGGAATTTCGTAGATTTATTTTGTGGAATTATTTATTATATTATATTGGGCCAACAATTTACGTGCGATTTTAAAATGTTATATTTCTGAAAAGGTTTTCTGCAATTTAATGATTATTCTGACCTTATGCCAGTTATGCCAAATCCATTGACATGTTAGGATGTCATGTTAGAAAATACACTAAACACTAAAATAGTAATTCTAATATTAATGTTTAAAGTTCTCAAGTGCGAACGAGATAGGTTGCACCTTTATTTGCTTATTATTGTCACTAATTAGCTTCGCTTGTGGTTTGAATATTTCAACAATAGATCGGTGGATAATACTTACTTTTATAAAGTGTGCGTGGTTGCACTAGATCCAAATCTTAGTAAAACGTGCCAGTGTCAGAGAACTACAAAATTATCTAAAATTACTGGCGTTCGTGGCGTCATAATGCTCAGAACGGATTTGTAAGATTTCGTTGCCATCCGTTGTAAAAGAAAAAGGGTATTTAAGTTTGTATTAATCAAAAATTAATCCCCAGCAAGCAAACACCATTCCAGAAAAACGATGGTTTTTGTTGTGCCGCTCTGAAGCTTTACAAATTTTATTCGTTTTTTTCTCGTATGCATTCTTGAAATCTTCTTCATATATCTTCTGTTTGAAACTAAGTATTTTATCGTTAGACTATGTGTCATGCCCCCGCAGAAATGTTGTTCGGGGGGACGTTGGCTTCTTCATGAGACTTACAAATAAAAAACTAATAAATAGGAGACTTCTAAATGTAAGATATATATTTTAAAAGTGGCAATCGGCTAGGGGCCTCTGCCTTAGGTCCTGGATTCCATGCCTCTCGTCTTGCAAAACGGCCGGGATAGTGCGCACAAGCGCCGAATGGGATTGGTGATTGGTCGTTCTGTCGCCGGTCGTCCTGCAGCCAATGCGCTGCTTGCAAAGGACTCGTCGTTGGCCTCCTGGGCGGGAGGAGGGTGGCATCTTCGGGTCGGTGGCAGCCCGGCAATGCAGTTGGCAACGCTGCTTGGCATAATTTTGGCCCACTCACACACACAGGCAAACTGGAACTTGCTGCCCGGCCAACAGGCGTATACTTGATGTATTACGTATACGCATGGGAGCGAGGCAGGATACTTCGGTTGTGTGTGTGTGTGTGAGAGGGGCTTGACAGGTTGCCAAAAAAAATGCATTGCAGGGCTGTTGACTCCCGGTACCCCCTCTCTTCGGCCGGGCTTCGTCGCCGCTGCGCCATTGGTTGGTCAGGCCATCGGCTGTTGCAGCGGAGAATCGGCTCGACCTCCTGGGCCTCCTCCTCAATTGGCCAACGAGGCTTTCTTTGAGCCTTCAGTGGCTGCAAATACACAGGGAAATGAGATTGCATGTTAGTTTTGGCTGCCAAAAAGATAGTTATGTATTATTTTCAGACTTCAAAGAATAGGGAAGGGCCTAAACTTAATTTGGATATATTTTATATATGCTAAAAACGAGTGTTAAGCTCTGGCGATGGCCCAAAACAATAGAATATATTCTCTTATGTAATTTTGAAGCTTCTTACACTTTGACCTCCCCAGTTTATTCTGTACTTAATTTTCTTATAATACGTAATTTGTTTGTTATTTAATATATTATTATTGTATATTTATAACTAGATATATAATCTATGATTTATTTTTATGTCATTTCTTAGTATGATAGCATTGTCAGCTTTAATTTGTTGCGATCTTTAAAGCTTCTAGTTACTTAGATTTTAATACTTTTATCTTTATCCTTTATTTATCTTTAGCCTTTATCCTTTGTTACTTTTTATTTACCTTCTATTTAGCAAGTTGTAATTATATTGATTTGGTTTTGGGTTTCAAAAATAACCATAATGTAATGTAATGTAATATGTATGGTAACGGTTATTTATAAATCTTAAATTCTCCAGCATTTCTTGAACCTTTTCTTCCACTAAGGACACTTTTTATGTTGTTAAATATACATGTTCCAAGACATACAATTACAAATTTCTAATTCAAGGATATTTCTATTAATAAATTCTTTGTTCCGATATTCCCAAACTATTCTTAACTCAAATTTTTATAGACCTGGGCCACTGTGCCACCAATGGTGGTGGTGCTGGTGGAATGGGTAATGGGCCTCTGCCAAGATGGTAGCTTGCCAAAATCTTGCCTAGAATATTTCTCACGCTCTCTTCCAAAAAGTAAAAGAAGAACAAATTGTAGAAAAAATGATGTGAAAGAAAGAAAGGCGGGATGGCAATGAACTTTATTGCGTAATGCGGAATCTTGGCAAGCAACTCGATGCGCTTCTGATGGGGGATTCCCCCATTCCGATAGTTCCCGAGACTGACGCTGTCATGTAATTAAAGCGCCACCTGCCGGCCGATGCGTAAACAAATGAAGCCCACATAATTTATGATCATGGAGTTTTGCCAATAAGTCTCCCACCCAGACACGCCCCGCCACGCCGTCTGATCCGATCGTTCGCCGGAATGAGCCCCTATATTTGTATCTCGGCACTCTCTATGTCAGCACCCTCATTATTTTTACCCGCCTGAATGACTTCGGGAGAGTTTCCCCATTGACTTAGGTCGGGAACTGTGTTATTGAACAGCTGCCAATTGCGGCTAGTCCAAATAATATTCATTCCAGACCAGACTCTCTTCCCCCGTTGCGGCCACTAATTTCACACGCACGTGCTTAGTCTCTGTGAATTATGGCCAAACGGAACTGGCCCAGAAAGACCAGGGTATCATCCTAAGGATGCATTGGACACCATTTGCTCTTAATTGCCTGCGACACAGCTGTTCTTGGTCAATTTATGAGCATTGTCTTAAAATCTTAAATTGGCAAATTATGATAAATAATCTTTGCAGTTATTTTCGCCTTTATAGTATGTACGAGTATGTGGCCCTCGTCCATTATTCATTCTTGGACATGGCCGAAAATACGGAATGTGTCAAATGAGTGATGGCTTTGATGTGGTGTTATGTAAATGCAGGAAATGGGAATATGTTGAGGGGTCCGATAATTGTACAGAAAACTAAATGAACTTGTTAAATCTATTAGCACATCTTGCCATACGAAAAAGAATACTCCAATGTTCAGTGTAATATGTTATATTCTGTTTATTAAATAAATTGTTTTGGATTTTTAGTTAATATCTTCATTAAAGAAGATTTTTCCTAAACATTACCTGTTCTCCAGTTTAAAATTATATTAATAATAAATGAAGTAAATCAAATTAATGCTTCTCTATAAGGCAGTAAACAATATCCCTCTTAAGACAATTAACATATTCTATATTTCTATATTCTGCCTTTTAAATAAAGTTTTTAAAGTTACTATTTTGATCCACCAGTTATCACTCTTAACATGATATAATAAGTAAATATAATAAATAAATTTCGTAAGTTACAAGTCCCAAAACCTTTCTTTTAAATCATTTATAGTGTCATATAATGGCACCACCCCTGATGATCTCATTAAGTTAGTCGATTTAATTCTTTATAAATTCGCTCTATATAAATTCCGCAAGCCACCAAAATGCTGACCAAAGGAATGATGATCATAACATTTTGCGAATACTTAATATAAATAATTTTTATGAGAAAATCTCTATTATAGAAAGCAGACGGAACGAATTAATATGAATACGAATTTCTGTCTAAATTATAGACCCATATATCCTATAGATGGCAAAAAGTGCAAAAGACTTTGACGTTTTAAACAAATTTCTGTGGGCTTTCTTTTTTTTTCTATATCTATATAAAATACGTTGTTGCTTTTCCGAGGGAAAGAAAAGTAAAAAATATAGCTTTTTATTTATTTGTTCTAGATGCTGAAAGTCGGCATTTTCCTAAAAGTTTTTCTTATTTTTCTCATTTTGTTGTTTTCTGTTTGAATTTTCTCTCGTTTGGTGGCGGATTTTGCCTCATTTTGCCGTGTTGAATCTTTCATTTACCTTGCTATTTTCGGACACACTTGACGGGCGGCCTGCCGAAGATCGAAGACGAAGGCGAAAGGCGCAGAAAGCGATAAAAACGTCAAGACCGAACCGCACAGAACCGAGGCGAAAAAAAATCCCAAGAAAATTGCGCAGAACTGTCGCCTACCGCCCTTATGTACCGCCCGAAAAAAATAAAAAGAAAAAAAAAACTAAAAACATATATATTTCGCTGTACTGTGTTATATACCAGACTTCTATATATAAATAGTACGCAGACTGGCTCTCTATGTGTTCTTGGATCTTTGAGTTGCGATGACGCGCAATTGACGCGGGCAAAGACGCGTTGAAAGCGTCGCCGTCGCAGCTTCTATTTTCGTGGACACAACTAATATGTATATGTACGTACCCGTACCGGCTAGGATTCAGATTCAGATTCGGCTATATGTATGTACAGATACCGATGCATCTGGTTGTATATCTCGTTTTAATCTATTTCAGTTGCTTCATCGAAAATGTATTTCGTTTGTGATATACATATGTATGTATATACGTTTTTTTTCGCTGTTCCATCTGTCTGTGTTTTTGTGTGTTTGTCTATAGGGCGGCGGCAACGGCGACGGCACAAATTGTAATTAGTGTTAGTTTTTCTTGCTTTTAATTAGAATTTTCTTAATTTGCACGTTTCCTTCGGGTGTGTGCGTGCGTGTTTTATGGTAAACAAACGAACCTTGAGATGCAGTTAGCCTGCAGTTTATTTATCGTATATGCGCTCTTTAAATTGGGTTAATTTCGGCTTATTTTGCAATGTTCTCTACCGATTTTAGGCAGTGTACAAAATGATTATATAATTGAGCAAATTATGTAACAGCTAAGTATATGTACTAGAAATGTAAAAGGTTTACCTACTTAAGTGGTTATTTTTCTAATATTGGATAGCATATAAGCTTAAAAACACTTTAATTTGTATAGGTTTTTGAGGTAAAGAATTTCTAGAAATTGCTTGGTTAAGAATTAAATCTGCTTTGAAAAACCATCCTTGTTTCCTTAACATGTTTAAATATTCTTTAATAATTCTTTAAATATTTCCCGCTTTTATTTTCTGTTAACAGTCACAACCTGTATGCTGTACATTTTTAGTATACAAAAACTCGTATTATTTTACCGAAAATGAATTTTCCACTTGAAAGATATTCCAATTGTAAGCACTAAAAATTGTTATGCATTTTTTGTGTATATTTTGAAAGAGCGGCAAACAACATTTTCCTGTGCATTTATCTGTGTGAATTAAGCGCTTTAAATGCTACTTTGTTTGCTTTTATTAACTGCAGCTAAATGGGTCATTTTTTTTTTGTATTTTATATGCTTCTCAGAATGCTCAGAACGCCCCGAACTGTCAGCGTTGTCATCGTTGAGAAATCAAATGAAAACTGAAAGTCAATCAAGATAAACAACCGAAAATAATGCGAAAATAAAAGAAATACAAAAAACTAGTAATCGGGAAATTGGCAGGCTGCAAATATTAACTGGCTGCCAAATGGCTCTGGGAACAACATTGTAAAGAGTGCGGGGAACTCAGAAAAACAAAATTGCTTGAATATTGGCCAATAAATTTTACAAGACGTTGACATTTGGCCAACGGCAAACGGCCTTGCCAAAGGCCAATCATTCGTGTGTGTGTCTGTGTGTGATAAACACAATCATAATGATAATTGGACACCTGTTGGCAACTGCTAGCGAGTGTCTGGCCAAGAATTCTTTGGCCAATTCAACAACAATCGGTGACGTAGCCAACGAACTGGGCAACTCGTCAAAAATGTGCGTCAGCAATTAAAATCATAATGAGAGTGCCAAGTCAGCCCCCGCTGAAAAATTGGCTGCCAATGCCCCAAGTCCACCAATCCACGCGCCAGACACGCGACCCCTGGCCACGCCCCGCATTCCACAGGATGCGTTGCCAACGATGATGCCAAAAATCTTGGCAGCACCCCGAGGAACACGAAGAGACCGCCGACTGCTGGCTGCGTTTGTTTATGTTTATGTTCGTCCGGTCGGGATTGGATTGGGCTTCCAGGGTAAGAGCCACCCGACATACAAGAAAATGCGAAATCGGAAGCAAAAATGGGAAAAGAAATGATAAAAGAGTTAAGATAACTACGCAACAGCAATGGTTGAATACTCTACATAATAAAATGGCTTTATTTTTGGAAGGGCAAACACAAAATATATTTTTATATATAAGTAAATACATATGTTCTTTAAAGATTTTTAAATTAAATGTATAATAAAAGTATATAAAGAAAATTAAAAAGATATGGACAGAGGATTGCTTACATCCTTTTCCTTTTCATAAATATAATATATTAATTTATTTCACAGAGAAAGACAGTAATTAAATTGTGTTTTTTGTTGAATACAATTGATAATGTTTCCATTATGGAATATATAATATGATCTTACAAGTTTTATTACCTCAAAAGGATACTACCAATATTAGCATATGAGAAGCTTCACTAACAAATGTCTTCCTTGGTAAAGAGAGAAGCTCGGTTTGGAGTTCCATAAAAATCCGCCTTGTAAGATGGAAAATTTGTGAAGTGTTGGCCACTGCAGCAGCACAATCACCACCGTAGACTTGTAGGCGCTGCCAATTGCAGACTGCGACAATGCGGCGTATACGTAACGAAGGAAGGGTCACCACCCCGCACACATAACGTATACGCAGTGCTGGACAAAGTTGCAGAGGACCGAATGCATAACAAATAAATAACAAAGGCCTGACCATCATTATGAACCGAAAAGGCAAAGGAAAGTCCAAGAAGAAAAAAATAGGAAGCGCCGCACTAATAAGTTTTAAGAAAAATGAAAAATCGTTTGTGCATTTTTATAAGTGCAAAAATATGCAAATAGAGTAAATCATTACTGGACTGGACCAAAGGCAGACAAAGTTCTTCTTCACTGATTTTTTTTCCTATAATTTTTCGTTTGTTATTCTGCCGCTACTGCTGATGACTGCAGAAGGAGCCGGGGTATGGGATGGTCAGAAGGAAGCGCGAGCCAGAATCATAATTTGGCGATTTATTTGTTTGTTTGTTTTATTTGCCCCGTCTAGGCCGCCATTGAGAATTATGGTCTGCCGCCTGTCGGCAACTGGAGCTGACACAAAGCAGAGGGGGCCCGGAATAAATGTCCAACTTAAATCCCCATCGATATGCATTTAAAGTTCTTTGACAAATTTCTCGCTGGCAATTCAATTAGTTTTAATTGCTCGACTCGACGGACGTTTAAATATTTCCCCTCGGCCGTGGCCATCAATAAAATCAATGCAGGCCATAAATCTTCAAGCCTTTCATTGCACAGCCAAATGCAAAGTCGGAATTCGGTGCCCGATTCGATTCTCTGGCGGAAACAAAGATAAAGAACCTTTTGTTGGACATATGCAGCCAGTCGAGAGGAAATGGACAAGGACATAATGCCTTGGACTTGGCTTGGCTTAGTTGCCAATTTCCTGGCGAATAAAAAATAGCCGGGAAAGCGAGAATTATTCGCCAGGATGTCCGAAACATTGTTGGTGTCAACAAATTCCTTTTCAACGGCTCCAAAAAAAAAATGTTCGACCATTGCCAGCAGCAAAAACGAACGAAAAAAGAACACGGAGAAAAAACCAACAAGCGGAGTGAAGACAAAATTAATGTGGAGACATTAGGGAATGTCCTGAATGTCCCTGCTCTAAGTCCTTGGCAATTAAATTTCGTGTTAATTTTTTGGCGCTCCCGCTCCTGGTTTTCTGGCCAATTAACTATTCTTAGAGAGCACTGGGAAGATTTTTAATTGTTTTAATGGATCGTAAATCTCTTTGTACAACTTTCTGATTGTTGCCGCCTGTTGTTGTTCTTCTTCAGTGCCGACGCTCATAAATTTTGGCATTTAAAATTTGAAAAATCCAACATAAAACTATGCAATTTTATGGCTCCAATTGAAAACTACAAAAGCAGTGCCAAATTAATGCCCATTGGGTCGAAATTTAATTGTCTAAAGTCCAATGTACCCTGGCATGTACGTTTTCTTTTTTTTTTCAAACGCGTGTGTGTTCAGTCATAAAAGAATAAATCTGTCTATGAGATTAATTTCTGATATATGAATTGCGTTTCATCTTGCGGGAAACGCTGGATAAGTTCCCGGGATGGGTTTTTGGTCTGGCTGAAAGTCTGGGTATCTGAGAGAAACCCTTACTACTTAACACAGCCAACTCATCCTCGGTTAGTGTTCATTGAACCATAAGCAGACAGTGACAGGAATCGAGGAGGACGCTGCTCCCCGATAGTCACTGGTTGCGGGTGTGCTAGCTCTTTAACATTTTGGGCCAGGCCTATAAATTCGCCTGCGATGCTGACTAGATGTTGGATGGTCCTTCACTGGGCACGCCCTCCTGCGGCGCATTTAGCTTTCCCGTTGACATTTCTCTGTTGCATTCGGTTTTATTTATGTGGCGCCAGTTGGTGCCTTCTCTGTGGGTTTTTCAGAACAAGGGGTTAGGACTTTCAGTCGTTTGTTACCGCAAAAAATTATGAAAATCAAGGGGTGTTCTATTAGGTCTTTTGATTTTGAATTTTTTAGTTACAAGATTGTGACTTGGGTAATTTTAAGAAAAAGTCTAATTTCCCGAAAAAGTTCATTAATTTTGTGTTTATACTTAAATTTCTCCATGAATAAAGATATTTCCTCTACTAACGAAATATGCTCAGAAATAATTTATTTCAAGAAAAAAAATATTGAACTAATTTGATTTCAGTTTTGAGATCTGTTCAAAATGAGCCTAATAAATATTTGTAGTTTTTATCTTTTGCTTTGTTTATTTTCAGATTTCATTCAAAAGTATTCCTAGAAATCAATCTTAGTTTCTTGAGGTTTATTTATTTGTCTGTAGCCTCTTTTCCGCTTATTCCACGATCTTGATTTTTTCATATCTTTACAACTTTTCCTGTGGCTTAAAATATCTAAATAGGTAAACATTGTCTCCATACCGTACAAGAAATAATATCTATATATTTACAAACATATTCCTGAAAACTAATTTTAATTCATTAAAGTTTATTAATTTGGGTATAAAGGTGATTCTTATTTTTCAGTCTATTCTATCAGTTTATTTTTCAATTTGGCTTTGAAATTAAATGTTGATAAAGTGAAAATAAAATGTTTCCTATATGTGCAATAAAATGTAAACTTATATACTTGACAAAATAATTTTATTCAGTAAATGAGGCTAGATTTTGATTAAGTTAATCAAGAAATATATGTATATTTAAGCTATATATTTAAAGAAATATTAGCTCTTAACTCACCTTTTTCCAGCACTCATCCTCGCTCAGATGTTCTTCATTTTCCACTCACTCTTTGCCGCTTTTCACTGGCTGTGATTTACATCTTGTGCTTTGACCTCGCCGGAGGAATCCCCGAACCGATAAAAACTAGCTCGTATTATGGTCAGTGCTCATTGATATATTATAAATTGTTTCGATATAGCCCTTTTGACGTTGGGCTATGAACGCATTGTATTTCACTAATGTTTACCCTTGGAACTCTTGCATATTTATATGTGCTGGTTAGGTTCATATCGTTATATATGTGTGGGTTATATAATAATTGCACAATTTATTGCTTGTTGACTATTCTGTGGTTATATTATTTACGATTATTATTTATGTTGAGTAATAATATATTTTTTTTTTGTAGATTTTTTTCAGAGTTTTTCTTGTTATATATATATATTGTTGTATTATTATAATAAGGAGACGTTTTATTTTATTTAAAGTTGGTTTTATATTGTTATGTTGTTCAATTGATTCCATAAAGTTATGGTATATGGTTTATTGTTGAGTATTTAGTATATTGTTCTATATATATTATTTCAAATTGAAGTGGTTGCTTTGAAATATTTGCAGTTTTTTTTGATTATTTATATGGGGAGTTTTTCAGTTGGTTATTTTTTACATGTTTTATGATGCTGTTGAAGCTTGCTCTGTTGGAGATCCCGATGTTGTGAGATGCTTATCCTTCGAAGCTCCACTGGCATTTGCTTTGCTCATTCTTCGCCTGACGTGCTGATGGCCAGGACTAGACCATTGCGAATCCTTGAGTCCTTTCATTAAGCCTGGCCAGATGAAACAATCAGCTTGCTCCTGCCAAATCACAGTTGTTCTTGTGTTGGGTTCGAGCCAGAGCGAGTCCTTTGAGTCCCCCCACTCTCCCCCAGCCTCTCCAGTTTTGGCACCACGTTGGTCAGTTGCCTCGCACACACGCACGCACAAACACACACACACACACACTCGCCGGCACACTCACTTTTACACCACAGCGCAACTGGTTGTTGTGGCTGTTATTTGCAGCTGCGAAGCCAATACTCGCATGTTTTTAATTGTTTATTTAGTTTCTTCTTATTTGCTGTATGATCGAGACGGACGTGCGTGTATCCTTGAGGGCTGGTTGGTGCTGCCCAGGCTTCACTGTGTCGTTGTCATGGCTGTTCCACTGCGTGTGTGTGTGTGTGTGTATGGGAGATGGCACAAGGAGAGAGAGAAGGGGCCAGCAAAGAGAGCTGTCAATGGGCCATCAGCTGATCTTGGCCCTGATGTTTGAGTTGGCTAATCAAACGCGGTCCGTGGCCAAAAAAGTGCGCTGCGTCTCGCTGCTCTTCCTCCTCCTCCTCCTCCTCCTCTTGCCTCATCGTTGGCCACATCCTGCGTCACCTGTTTTTGTTGTTGGCCGGCCACTTTTCTTGGCTGGCTACGCGTCAAATTGAAAGCCCAACTCCGTTGCCGTTGCCGCTCAATTGGCAGCTAGCCGTGGACCCGGATAGCGATTGTCCGTGTCCGGGTCCGGTGTTGGCCGCCCTGCCAGCCTTTGTTGGCTCGCCACACCAGACGCTACCAGTTTCTTGGCCAACTGACTGACGACTGGCCGTGCGGCCTGCCAAAAAGCGAGCCAGAGGCCCTCGAACGAATGCAGCGTTCCTACCGTCGCGTTCTCTACTCTTCTGCTCTCTGCTCTTTGTCGCTTTCTGCTTTTTGTGTCGTCATCGGTTGACTCTTTCGTTTCGCCCCGCCACGCCGCCCCATTGCTAACCTCCCCCTTCTCGCAGCTCTTTTTGCACACTGGCAAACACACTGACTGCTGGCTCCCACCTCCCACCCTTGCAGTGTTTGCTCTGTGCCTGCAGTTCCCTCTAGCCCGCTCTCGCTCTCTTCCAACTGGCGGTGCTCCAAGCAAGTGATCCCCCATCCCCCATATCATCGGCTCGTTTGCCGGCGCACTCGTGTTACTTCGTGTTGCCTTCGGCAGTTGCTCGTCGTCGCAGCAGCAGCAGCAGCAGCAGAGCTACCTCTGCTTTCCCATAATGCAGTTACATGGCATGCTCATCCCCCTCCCCCGTGGTTTCTTTCACGATTTTGAGCATTTTTCTAAATATTTTTCAGTTTCTAATATTTTTTATTTGTGAGTATTTTTTGTCTTTGTTCCGGTATTGAAGAAACAACACAGCTAAATGATCTATGATGAGCACGTGGTTTTGAATGGGGGAATTTGTAAACAGAAATTTCCGATTCAAAAGACTATCCAGAAAAGAATTGGATTTTCAAAGAGTTAGAAGATAAAAATGATAAATTAAAGATATATGGTTAATTGAAATATATTAATTATTAGCAGTATTCTAGGGTGCTCATAAATCACTAGGGTTTTAAGAACGCTTAAAAATGTTTCTAAAAATATGCACAAAAGTTCGTGAAAATTTGTTTCTGGAGCAAATTTGTGGGCATCTATTTAATGAGTTTCCAAACCGTAGAGTTTTTTGCAGAATTGAAGACTTATATTACTACGATTTAATCCTTCAAACCTGTAATTCTCTTCAAATCTCTAAGATACCGGAAAAACTGTCAGACCCAGACCTATTTACATTTCTAAATTTATTTGTCGTGGACTTTGTAAGAATTAAATATGCAATTTCTAAAGTCCCTTTACAAAGTTCAATAATTTTATATAGCACCTCGATTTCCATATTATTTTCTAGGTTTATTTAAACCTAGTTACTTAATTAATACATAAATCTTAACTGTAACTTATTTTTAGCAATCCCAATATTTATTTTTTAATATTCTGTTACTACCTTGCAATCTCAAAAACAACTCCCATTGGAATTTCAAATCTTCCAATTTCAATCAATTCTTTGAAAAAGAAATGAACATATAATTTTTGCCAAATTGTTTTTATCTCAGAAAACGAATTGCTGGAAGGTAATCTGCGGAGCAACAATCAATTTTCCTACCCCAATTATAAATGCATATGCTGGAGGAAGCGTAACAAACAGATCTGCCAGAGATATATAAATACGTGGCTGCCTTTCGACAAAAGCATAAACGCGGTCATAAAATTAGAATTTAAATGAGGCACTAAAAAGTGCAAAAACTACAAAGGATGAAAAGGAAAACTTGAGCAGAGACTCTGAGAGCTAAAGGAAAGGCCCTTCAAGTGCTGTTCGAGCTAAATGAATGCAAATGGTCAACAGGTTTTAGCACATGCAAGGACACATCTTCCCAGGACGTCGATGCCAATCAGAATAAGTGGACTTAGGCGAGTCCCCGTCCCACAGGATCAGCGAGCAGCAGCAGCAGCCATACGCTCTCATCCTGAGTGGATACTATGTCTGAGTTATGAAACGAGCGGCGCCAGTGTAAAAATTTTATGCAAGCGAATAGCAAAAATCTCGTTGTAAAATTTGTAACCAGCGCTAATAAATTTCTAATAAATGCATGTTAAATAAAGGACACAATGTTGTAGGTGCACCGCCAAAAAAATAATATATATTTATATATATATTTTCATGATGAAAAATTTAATCGAAAACTATGTTCCAAGGAAGTGTAACTAAATTATATTAAATGTTAGGACTATATAGATACTATACAAAATTGTACTTTTAACTCACAAAATAATTAACTTTTATATAAGGTTATCCCTATAGCACCATGAAATACCAAAATATGAAAGAAATAAATAAATAAAATATAGGATAAATCAGTTCTGCACTATTCCGCTATTATAATAAAAATTTATTCAATTTAAAAACCAAACGAAATGCATAACTTTCTTCCTGTGTATTTGTAGGAGCCGACAATCGGCCGTGTTAATTGAGCACCGATTACGCGGCCATTAATGGATACTCTCCTGGCAGCTGAGGGTTCGAAGGTCAGACGGGAGTCAGTTAACCACCGGCAGGACAACAAAAAGTGTGACAACAATGCGAGCCACACGTTGACCACAGCAGCACGTGCTGCCAGAGGCCAAAACAAGTCCCTCCTCTGGATCAGCATCCACATAGCATTCCCCTCGTCTAATACCGAATACCGAACGAGAATCGGGGAACTGCTGTTGCTGTCGCCCTGTTTCCGCTACCAACTAAACGTTTATTTATTGCCCAAACAGCGCCAAAGGACAACAGCGCCAGCCTCGATACCCAAACTCCTGGCGCTGGAAACGCCTGCACCACTTCAGCTAGACAAGGGCCAAACCAAAGATAAACACATGAGGGTGAATTAGGCTGGACCCGAGATATTAGGGGGTGTCTCAGAAATCGATTTAAAAAGGTGTCTAAAAGATTGCAATTAAATTGAGATACAAAATTTTAAATAATTTATTAATAATTTATTTAACAATGCAACATTGTTTGAAACGTTTTGAATAATATTTCAAACACTAGTTATTTGTTTAGCATTCCGTACTTTCCTCAGAATATAATATACGTAAGTTTATATACTTAAGACCTTCCTTTTGACACCTAAAATACATCATATATTATAATCGTAAGTTTAATTAAGACCTTCCTTTTGAAACCTAAAATACATCATTTTCATCGCTTCTTTAAAGATTAAAGATGAAAAATTTCATTAAAAATGCATATATAAAGTTATTCAACAATATTATATTTAGAAATAAATAAATATAAATATTTTAAATAGAAAACTTAGTTTAAATAAAACATATAGCTTTATACTACTGTTAAGTGAACATTTCAATAGATGGTCCATCCCAATGAATACCACTCTGCCCTTTATTTAGCATCGCCACTGTTGCCAACATTTCTTCTAACTGGGCAGTAAAAGCACCATAGATAGGAGAGCAGGGGTTAAGGTTTTGGCTGAGAGCAAAAAGCGAGAGGACGCCACACATCTTGATTTTTGCCAAACAAAACATTTTTCGAGCACTTGCTCAACGAGACTGCAATGGCTATAACTGTATTTGGTTATGTTAGTCACGTGGCCTCCACTCAGTTTTGGCCAAATTGCTGGACACCAGAGAGAGGGCTGTGTGTCGAGGAAAGGGTTATACTTGGGTTGGCAGAAAAAACCGCATTGTTTTCTTTTTGTGGTAACTAAAGGACCAAGGACCAAAGGGAAAGTTATGCAAGGGTGGCCAAAATTACCGATTCAATAGAAACACTTACATTTTTTGGCTGGCAAATTTGGTTAAACTTTCTTAAGATTTTAATGAGGCTTTTTCCAATTTCAAAATCTTGGGAAATACATTTTAAATAACTTTTTTAACGTTATCTCGTATACTTTCTTAAGATTCTAATGAGGCTTTTTCCAATTTCAAAATCTTGGGAAATACATTTTAGATAACTTTTTTAACGTTATCTCGTATACTTTACAGAATATTGAGTTTGTTATAAGTATATTTTATTTTATAAAAGTAAATAAATTAGATAAAGTATAGATTACTTTTATCCTTACATACTATATAAAACCTAAGAAGAATTTACTATAACACTATTTAATCCCTCAGGCGTTCCCAAATATTTTTTGTCTCTTGCCTAATATGTTAGTCTGTTGGCCTTATCTGCAAATCCTTTTTTCTCAACTACTTCAACCGTTTGGCTTTTTCCTATTTTTGCCACCGAAAGGATTTTCTAATCGCTTTCCTGGAAATTACCTTCCATCCGCTGTGCGTTTCTCCTTTTTTGCTCTGAAGGCGTTGAGTTGATAATTTCCTAAGCCCGCACAAAGTGCCGAGGACAATGAAGAGTCACCCACATTATCGAAAAGTTTTCGGGTCATTAAGCTGGCCAAAAGTGGGAGGAACAGCCAGAACAGAACAGATCAGAGAGCAGCAGCCGTGGAAGGTGCAAACGAACCGTATAGAAAAACAATTGAATATTGAAGTGGCAATTAAAGTATGTTTTTTTTTGGGGGGGAAACTTTAGCAGATTTCGGGATGGCAATTTAATGCACATATGCCGAGATTTATGTGTTTTGTACGCGCCACGCTTGGCCAGAAGGGCAAAACAAAGCGACATTTCGCTTTTAGACAATATTTTTCTTTCCAGGCAAAGGCGCATCCTTCGAGCTCGGGTGTAATGCCATAAAGAAGGAATCATCTCATACCAAATAATGCCAAGCCATTCCATGTGCTGGCATTTAAATGCACGAAATTGTTTTTGCCGCTCGCTGGCATCCTCTGACAGGATGCGAAAACGTTTGAATATTCGTTTCCACAACCAGGACGACACTGTATCCTTTTTCTGTCTCCATATTTATTTTGTTTTGTCGCTGTCGGCGATTTTTTGCCTGGCCGCGTATTTGGCATCGCGATAGCGCCAGGAATCGTCTGCCCAGCGCCAACAAATGCACTTCAAATATCGGCCAATGCGTCAGGGGGGGAATTTTTACCAAACATATATATATATATATGGATATATACATATTATATATATATATGTAGGTTTGCACTAAGCAAAGAGTAAAGAAGTTGAGCTTGAGGAGCTCAAACACCATTCGCATTTTAATTTAATTCGCCTTGTTTACTCTGTCGGTCACTCGGCGCGCCGCGTCTGCATTCAAAATGCGTTTTCTATGCGGTGCCATGGGCAGGCCGGCAGTGGAAAATCACAGAAAAATACGCATTTGTCATTTGCATTCAACTGGGCCTGCCTGGGCACTTCTTTGATTTTCCTCATCGGTGTCTGATCTGAGTTTTGTACACTCTTGGCTTCTTCTGCGGAATCAGGGCAAAATGTGAAGTTGCCTTTGCGAAAGTTTCACCGTTTGTTGTCACAGCCGTGATTTGTGCCCCACCTATAAGGTGGTAACAAAAACCATTTGATTGATACAAATCCTGGTTGCATACTTGATAAGAATTATCTATTTGTATTTATATTAAAATCAATATCTGTAAACTAATGCAATTCCCTATGTAAACTTTATAGGTTTGATTGCAAACAAGACCACTAAAAAATACATTACTTATCAACTTAATCAGCAACTCGTTAAATGGAAAATAACTCCAAGTACATGAACATCAACAGTACTTTCTCGTATGTCTTAATATTTAGAAAAGACTGCGCCAGTCAACATTTTCTGACGCGACATATTCCCAACAGGTGTAGACGCCACATCCAATTGCACGGCTATTTTCGGTCATGGGAACGATGACATCCTCATCCTCACCACAGCCCGCTATAAATATATGTGCACAAATGTACATCACATATATGCGGAAAGGCAACTAAATGCATCTGCAAACTTCACAGATCAACTTGAAAACCCCCAAAAGTCGTCGATGGTTATGGCCAACCGCAACATTGCGACACAAAACACTTGAACGAGCAGCATCCGCAGGGGGAGTATCCATCCGCTCCTTTGTTTGAGTTATTTTACGAGTTTTATTGGCTTTTATTGGCAACGAGATTTGAATTTTTCAAAACGACACTTGCTGCCGGTCTTTTCGGTCTGTTCTCCACTCTTTGGCTTAATCGTTAGTCATTTTTTATGGCCAGGCACTTTGCCTTCAGGGCCACAAACAGGTGGCGTCGGGATATGTGAGTCCGCATCCTGGACATAACTTAGCCGCTGATTGCACTTTTATGGCCAAAAGTTGTTCCACCAAAAAAAATGGCAACCAAAAAAAAGTGAACAAACATTTTTTGCGATAACCACAAACTGCTAATTAACTGTTGACTACAGAACCGTTTAATCCCTTTGGCCTTAAATGATGCCCAACCATCACAAAAAAATGGAGTGCAAATTCCGGGAGATGCCATTCAAAGTGTGCCGCATAATGGCAGACGACAGACAACTTGCTAATTTTCATGCGCCATTTAAGGGGCGAATCCTTATTCAGAGGATACGGAATTATTCCTCCCCATTTTTTACCCGTCACGAATTCACTTGACAACTCTTTTTTGCTGGTGACTGCTTCGTTTTTATTTCTTTTTTTGACATTGCGACGAGCCAAGCCTCCTTTGGATCTACTTAAAATTCAGTGCCTGACATAAACATCCTTAAGCATCCTGCTAGTCAACAGTCGGCAGTTGGTAGTGCCAGCAATGCGCTTTAACGATATGTCAGAGATTAGAGAGCGTGGCGAATAGATGCCAAGACAATTAATTGGGGGAATTAGCGGGGATGTACATAGATGGGGGAAAACTGGATTGTATGGATATTTTTTCTAACAATACAGATGCAACAATGTAAGTTTCTTAATTATATTATATTATATATATATTATATATATATGCAATAACAAATTAGTGCCAAAGATATGTCTTTTCGTCATATATGAATTTTTTAAGCACTGTAATATTTAGTAGTTTTTATTACGTTAGATCTGAAAATATCGATATATTGATACTATATTAACAAATACGCAAAATTACGCAGAACAACGCCTTATTTAAGGGTTATTTTTTCAATTTAAAATGTCCGAAGTAATAAATTTATAAAGTTAATGTAATAAATTGCATTTTACATGCAGTCATTATTTAAAGAGAAATGCTTTTCCAAAAAATGTAGCAAAGTAATTTCGTTGGCTTACCACCATTACCCTTAAGAAACCTAAATGCAATAATAACCACAATAAAAATTTGTAAAAATGAGCATTACATGAGCTGGCTTGGTAGGACTATGAATCAAAGTAAAATAACCGCCAGCGGCAATAGCGAAACAATGCAAACAATAATTTCCTTCATATATAAAAAGATAGCAAGGACAGAACTAGACTTACGGAGTGGGGGCGAAGGACTCGTAGTGTTTTGGGCCAAGTCAAAACGGATGTACAAATTGCAAGGCATAATTCAAATTGTTTGACTTCTTGACAATGCCTCCCACTCTGTGGGATTTTGGCCGAGTCGAGGTCCTTATCTTGGCATATGTGCCTTGAACTCGGAACTGGCGCCATTCGCCGCCTGCAATATTTCGGCTATTCTGGGCTATTTATTTAAGCTCTTGACTGCACTCGCCGGGAATTAAATTCCCTTCTATATTCAAGAGTGCGTGTGAGTCACATTAATTAGCTAAACTGCCAGAAAGTGCGCTTAAAAAGCAATTAAATGTGATTAGCATAAGTTGCCGTCCCTCTTTCACTCTCATATATATTTTCTAAAAATTGCCGCATACTTTTTGGCGTCTGTGAATTTTGAAGGAGGTGGCAATAGCGTTTCATACTTTCTGGCTGCCATTAGGTTCGAATGAGTTTTTGGCGGTTTTCTCGCCTGGCCTTAAAACCATTCGACTTAATTAGTTGGCCAACGCCAGCAGTCGACGCCCTCGCCTTTCTCTTCTTTTTTTTTTTGGGGCCCAAAAACTATGAATTTATTTGACACTTGAATAAATGCGGTTTTTGCGGCGGCCAAAAACGAGGAAAAATGGCAGAGCATATATTTTTCAAAATGGATTTGTTAGCAGCCAAAAATGTCTGTCGGCACACACATGCTTGATATATAACCCATGTCGTGCTCTTGTTCCGCAGTTCGATTCCCAGCTTCTCATCGCCATATCCGTTTCCCAGATTTCCTTACACGCAAAGGGGGAATCCCCTTTCTGGCCAGGGGGGCGTGTGTGTGTACTTAACGTTTTGTAAACTGCCATTTCTGGGCCCTCCCTAATTTATGAATGCTGCTGCGGCGGTAATTGTGATGTGCGAGTGTCCTGTGTGTATAGAGTGCACTTTTTGGCGAACAAAGGACCAGCGGGCAATGATGTCATCCCTGGGCCGGGGTTTTGCGGATTAGAAGGTGACTGACTCTGAAGGATGCCTGATGGTGAAATATACTTCTTCATTCTTTTTAAATTTGTGCTAGAGTTCAGCGGGAATAAATCGGTATGGGCAAGGATTTATGGGTGCATTATAATGTACTCATCGTAAAATATATAAATCGAGAGGAAGAGTTTAATATAGTATATAGTATAAATGTGTAATATTGATAACCGTTTCGCGCTCAATAGCATTTCGATAATATCGTAAACTATCACAATAAATATCGAAATAAATCGCATTTAACGTAAAAATACCTATAATCGAAAAAAATCATAATCAATATTAACAGAAAAATTTTATTAAATGTATTTGTCTCTTTTTTGTTTACATTAATCCGATAACTTAAGCTTATCGATTTATCACACATATGTACATATGTATATCGCCACGTTAAAATATCCATTTAAATATCGACTTTCCTGTCACATATCGACACAGTGTCGATATGTCGATATTTTCTACCATCCCTACTCATCCCTACTCATAATAAATAAGAACATTTAGTATATAATCATAATTTATATTATATGGTTGGCATCTTGACTTACACAATTTCACATTTTCAATTAACCCTAAGGCTCTCAAAACCCGACCTTGCCCACAAAAATTCTGGGGCAATGTACGCGGCCCCTCCCAAATCAATTTTAATTTGTCAATTTGCAGTCAAGAGAGCCAACTGAAACTATTATAAAAACCATATAAATATTGTGATAGCGATAACTGAACAAGTCGTAATCGCAGTAGTCGCGACTTAACCGAGTGATAAAAATGTATTCTTTCGGCGCACAATTACCGGCAAGTCGAACACCTTTTTATCGCACTCGCACTTCCATTAATGCACGCCATTTAGATTCAGCGCCCTGCCCGGCGAAAAGTGTTCAAATTGCTCCGTGACCACAGTCCATCGCAGGGAGTCGATCGAGTCGGTCCCATACGCATTGCCCGAGCAATCAAATTCAAATAAATAGAATTATTTGCACTATGTCTTGCTGCTTATCAACGTTTTTTATTTACGTCGGGCTCTATGCCCTGGGCACTTATCTCTACGAGCAGCTGAGAACGCCGTATAAATTGCTCAAACTCAGGTATTTCGGTGATCCCAGCCAGAGACCCACTCTCAAGGAACGCTACGGAGACTGGGCAGCCATTACAGGGAGCAGTGATGGCATTGGCAAGGAGTACGCCAAGGAGCTGGCCCGTCAGGGCATCAATGTCGTCCTGATCGCCAGGAATGAGGAGAAGCTCCAGGCGGTTGTCAAGGAAATCGGTAAGTCTAAAGGTGGAGAGATAACGAAGGTATTTGTGTTTACAGATTAATTCATTCTATCGATGGTTTTGCATGACTTTTACAATTTCATTTATAGATTATTTATGTATGTACATATGTATATAAGGAAATCAAACGGATTTCTAATTTATTTTTAGATACAAACAAATGTTGGTCGTTAAATGAATTTATTTTTTTAATGCGAAGTATTCCTCCTTTATACGTGATTCAAATTTAAACAAGCTTAGAAAAGTCCCAAAAATATATGTATATAATATGCGCGTATATCTATGTGTATGAGGAATACATGTTGATTATTCAAATCAACCGATAAAGTTGTTAAAATTGTATGATTATCACACGTTAAATATTAATTGGTTGTCTTTTTCAACAGTGACTGTGATTGCTCCCGTTAGCCAGATAATAATTCCATATTTGTTTAAAACAATCCCGACAATTTAAAAGAACACGCAAAGCACCTGGTGAAACGACATTCTATCATCATGCAATGGTCTTTTTGGCATTCAATGCCATTCAATGCTTTTATTGACATTCGATTGCTGGTTTAGATATCAGAATTGGTGTAGAAGATTAACAAATATATATCTCACATTTAAATATCAAATTATAATGCTTAATTTCAATACCAACAGAAAGCGAGAGCAAAGTGCAGACAAAAATCGTGATAGCTGACTTTACCAAGGGCTCGAAGGTCTATGAGCATATAGAGAAAGAACTGGCCGATGTACCCATTTCCATACTAGGTAAGTAAAACAAACAAATTAGTATTAATATAACAGCTGTAATATTTTAAAATTAACAAACCAAATCCCATCCCTTATAGTTAACAACGTAGGAATTGGCACACCTAATTCCGTTCTAAAATGGACCCAGGAATCCACCCAGGACATTATCGATACAAATGTGGTGGCCGTTTCGCAGCTGTCCCGCCTCTTCTTTCAGCGCATGAAGGCGGCCAAAATCAAGGGAGCGATCGTCAATGTGAGTTCCGGAACGGAAATGCAGCCCCTGCCCTACGCCGCCTACTATGCCGCCTCAAAGGCGTACAACCGCAGCTTTACGCTGGCCCTGCACTGTGAGGCCAAGCCCTTTGGCATCCATGTCCAGCTTCTGTCCCCCAACTTCGTGGTGACCAAAATCAACTCGTACTCCAAGCGGATCATGAAGGGTGGCCTGTTTATTCCCTCGGCGGAGGCCTATGCTCGGAGTGCGGTGAACCAGCTGAGAGATGGGGTCGACGAGACCCCGGGTCACCTCTGGCATCACATTCAGAACGCTGTTGCCAACGCTTTCCCCTGGCGGGTCCGTCTCTTTGCAGCCGTACAGATTTTCTCCTTCATGACGAACAAGAAGAAGCAGAAGTAGAATTTACCAAATTATTTTGACTTAATAATAAAACCAAAAATTGAAACATATAAAATTCGTTATTTTTTAAATTAAATGTAGCGCACTTATAGGCTGTTGCCTTAATCTACATTGCGTTTGCGTTTTCCTCATAGTAATGTCATTTTTGTAGTCAGCGTAAAACATGTTTTAAATAATTATTTAAAAGCAACAAAAACAACTATATATTAATCTCTATAAAAAGCACAGATGCTGGTTTATCAATAATACTTAAAAACAGTAACTCATATTTATCTTAAAGGTTATTTAATTTGTTTCCTAGTATTATATTTAGCGCATAATTCTTTATCCTAATTCTAAATTATAGATGAAATCTTTATGAAAACTCCACCAAGAAAATACGGCAATGGGCAGGTGAGTCCTTTGAAAATTATTATTTAGCCAATATCTCAGACATTTTTAACTATAAACAGCTTATATTGCCCCTACAGAAATGGCTAACTTAAAAACATGTTAATTCTGATATTAATGTTGGTTGAGTTAAATTAATTATCATTAAAATATAACTGGAATCACTAGACCAAGTTAGAATTTAGCAACATTCTATATAAGCATACTCAAGAGATAGTCAATATTAACACGTTAAATATTCTTAAAATTTATGTGGCACTTAGTTAAAAATACAAAGTCTTCAAGGTCAAGTTTTGGTTGATTTTTACTAGTCAGCATACACTGGCACACCATGATTATACCTTATTTTATATTGTCACCATGAGAAGCTAAACTCAACACAAATCATAAACAAACTATTAGTCATTCTGCTTTTTTTAGCTACCTTGTAGTTGCTTTATATTTATATTCTGAATTATCAGTGAAGTTAGCCAATCTAATATTTAACTTCAGGTGTTTACAATACTCCTGTTAGATAGGTTAGATAGATTAAAATGTAACTATCGTTAGAACTTTCTTCATGATGAATTAATTGTATCGTCAGCATGAATAGCTTTTAGTTGTAGTATATTTTTCTTTGATATAATTTGAGCACATTATTACATACGTATATAGTTATGTTTCTTATATCCGAGTCTTGTATCCCTCGAGGCTCTATGGAATTATCTACAAACAGAAGAAGCTTAAGGCTAACAGAATCTAAAGCCTTCACTAAGTTAGGAGTCATGTAAATAAAGCTTAAAATAAAATATTTGCACTATGTCAAGAAAATAAAAATAAAGTACATATATCGCTTAATTCGTGGTTTAATTGAAAGCGACTTTGATTGAAATCTGCCAAAGAGCAAAGGCAAGTAAATGTTATCAGACTATTTTTATAGATACGTTTTGTAAATAAATTATAGCAGAGTTTCAGGCAGGATTTCCACATTAGGCTTGTGTCTTGGCTAAGGCGAGTTCGAATTATGAAACTTTAACGAATATTTCGAAGTAAAGGCAGATTTGCACAACAAATAGTTTTTTTTTTTAAATAAAATAATAATATAAATAAGAATAATAAATATAATATATATATATTTTAAAACATGCATATTCTTTACTCTCTACGAATATTCACATTAAATTGAAAGGCAACACTGCCCCCTTTTAGAACTATCGAAGAAAGCTTTTGCACTTCCTCGTTGAAGAACTTTTCCTATCACCACTTTCAGTCTGGAATCAATATTCGGCTAGACAGGCCGCAGTCGAAAGTCTCTTATTTATAAAATATTGATTTTGTTCACTACAAATCAGTGTCGAGTGAGTTTTAATTAATTTTTTACTGTCAATGGTGATAAGAAAAGCGTTTTCTAAATATGACCTGTGGAACATGGATCTAAGAAAGCTAAAAGTCAGTCTGCTAACAGTTAAAAAGGCCTTTTTCCATTAACAGAACAAACACTTGAGCAACAAGTAGAAATTTGTAAATTAAAAAGGAAACCCGGTATGCCCTTTGAGTTTTCGGAATTTTAACTACACCTTACATTATAAATTTGAATTTTAAAAGTGACAGATTCGTATATCACACTTTAAAATAATGATCAGCCCATAATAATTGTGGGAGACATACACACTTCAGTAATTTCCAGACACACACTCCATTATCATTAACCCTTAATACCATTTTCATTCAGTAAAATTGACTTAATTGCCAAATACATTAGCTAAATGGTGTTTATATACCAAAAGTTTATGGTAGCCGGCAAAAATAAATAAATAAGAAAACTTATTGAAGCTTTCATGGTTCACTAGAGCGCATTGCTAGAGTCGCTGTGCTTATTTGTTCGGAAATACATTTCAGCTTGGTTCAGCAGTTGATAAGAGCCATTAAATATAATATTACAGAGTAGGGTATTGAGAATATACATACAAGATAATGGGAGAGGTTTCTTCAACAATAATTAAGTGTAAGAGGAAAGAGTTGAAAGCGTAACGAAATACTGATAATAATGCACATAAAGTAAAACGTTAATGTTAATGTAAATAAATAAATGATGATATTGAAATTTATAAAACCCTTCTAAAGGTGCGAAACACTAATCCCCCAACTTGTTTCTGAAAAAAAGTAACCCATTTTCATCATGCAAAATAAATATCTAGGGAAATATGACAAGAAAACTGTCTCAGGTGACGGGGGTCATTGCATGACTAAAGCCAATTTAACGCATCTTTCGCTTAATTGTTTGCAATTAGTAAGACACCGTAAGTAAGCTGATTAGAGAGTCGAAAGTGCGACAATTCAGGGCAGGTTAAATAAAAATATTCCCAGATTTAGAGAGGGAAAGCATCTCGTCTCTGGGTTCAACTCTTTTCGTGGCAATTAAATGTCAAATAATTCACCCGCAGTAGCGACACGTAGTTTTTCATCATCTTTACAGCAACTCTAAACACCGACAACTGTCCGCCGTAAAGGCAACAAAAGTAAATAAAATTTTATGAAATAATGAACCGACAAAAACCGAGTAAAACCGCGGAAAAGAGACCCAACTGCAGTGGCCTTTCCGCTGTAATTGTGACTCGTTGAAGACCAGATCCGAAATCCGAAAACGAAAACCCGAAACCGAAAGGCCGAAGTCGCGGCTTGAAGAGTTTCAATTCAGTGCGTGATCGGCGTTCCAACCTGCAACTTGTGGCTCCACCAGACAGACACCGCTAAAAAAAAAGTGGCAATTGTAAATTAGTAATTCCCGGCGCCGCGCTATTAATAATCAGCACGAGTGCGTGTAGTGATAAGCTCGGGTTCCACAAGCCATTCGATTCGCTGTTCTTATCACCAACCGAAAGTTCGATTATTTGATTCTAAAAAGAGAGCTCTTAACTTCTAACATGCAGCCAGTTCTGGAAGTGAGCATCTACACGCTGCTCAGGATGGCGTTCATTTGGCAGCTGGTCTCCGCGGTCATCTACATAGTGGGATCCCTGACAATCGCCGCCTTTCTTTATGACAATTTCAAGTCCTTGGTCAGCATTATCAAGGCGGTGCTGGAGCCATATTTCCAGCCCCATTTACCAAAGACTCTTGTGGATAAGTTTGGCCAATGGGCAGGTGAGTGATTCTTGCTTTATTTTTAATTTGTATATAACGTAAAATTATTGTGCCACATTTTATCCATTCATATTTATTTATATTTATACATTGCACTTCCTAATAACCCGCATTTATACTGTTTTTCTTCACTTCATTAATATTAAAGAAGTAAAACGCAGTTCCTGCCTAGATACATCTTTAAATAACTATATACCTTTCTCGGCAAAGAGTGTAATCTTTAGGGTATATGCACTTCGATCACATAACCCACTATACCCTTTAAATCTCACACTTTACACTGTACACATTCTTGTTATTCAATCCGACATTTGCATACTTCATTCAACCCCTAGAGTCAGTCAATATTAGCGTTTTCGGTATCCCAACTGTCACAAATGCAAATTGTTTACCTTGCTTTTTGAAAAAGTGTTTAGTTTTTTAGGAACATGTCTATATACATTCTTTCACATAGGAACTACAACTCATCATTAGCTCAGCTCGAATCCAATTACTGCCAGCATAGTAATAACTTAATATTTATTGTAAATTGCATCTTAATTCTTTAAATTCTCGGTTATAATTTGTATTTCGTGAGTTTTTATTTTTTCAATTATTAGCCTAATCGATTTGAGTTGTATAGTAATTTACAAGATTTGAGTTTTAAGTTACACATATAAATTAAGAACAATTTATGCTGGAGATTATACGGTTTATAGTTAAATAAATCTTTGGCCAGCCCAGACAGATTTCCTTGAACATATTCGTATATATAGTATATATCAGTAAATTTGAGGAAAAAGGTTACAAAACCCATTTTGGATAAGATAACAAACCGGTAATCATTATGATTTTGTTCCTTAATTGATATTGTCATCATGAATCGGTTGCCTAAAATGACTTATCAGAAATTTCGATGAAATTCCCAACATTTACAAAGTCCATGTTAGATAAGAAGCCAAAATTTTAATGAACTTTGTTCTTGTATATCTTATATTGTTATATATGACTTCTATTTTTATTTTAAATTTATAATGTATTACCATATTTATATATTTATTTCGGAAATACTAAAACTATTACGAAATTTCTTAGAAAATGTAGTTTAGATAAGAGATTATTTGATAAGTTACCTATCCGTCATTGTTTCTTTTTGTTGCACTCTAAAATGTCAACATGAAAAGCTACAAATTTAATTGATTAAAAATCAAGAATATCACTTAAAGATATTTATATAAAAATACATATATATGTACATGCAAGATATATTTATGTATTTATATTAAATAAAAAAGATAGTGTACATAGGGCATATAGTACCTTGAAAATAAAGTATATTTAGATGCGTCACACAACCAAAATTGAAATATTTATCATATTTGTCGTAATTACTAATGCCTTTGTTATCCCCTTACTGCCAATAATTCTCCAGCAAATATAATTTTACATATATTGATATCAAGTTTAAGATGTAAAATATAAAGGATATACAAAAAATAAACAAATTACCCGCTCAATTGGCTTTGTTTATAATTCAGTTTATGGAACACGCAAAGTCATTCAACTCGTAAACAAACCGGCTTGGGATTTGCTCGTTTTCTGTCTCGCATTTTGCGTTAGCTTTGTTTTGGATTTATTATTTAATTATTTCGCTTTCATTGACTCCGAGTCTCGTGCTGCTCCAACGGTTATACATTTTACTGTCCCCTCTCGCGTTTATTGTCTATTATTGTTTAATTAACGCCTGACCTGCCGTGGCAACGACTGATCGACTTCTACATAGCGTTTCTAATTGAATTATGCTTTATTTTGACCAATTGAACTGCAAAATCTGGGTAAAATGTACGGCATTCGCAATTAACTGGCAACACGCAAGCGCAACAATCGATGGATGGCGTTGTGTTGGTGTTGTTACCGCCGTTGGTGTTGCTATTGCTAATATTTCCATGTTGCCATGTTTCCGTTGCACAAATATTTGGCAACCACTAGCCAGCTGCCAGTGGCAACGTTGCAGCAATTGCCACGCAAGCCGGTTACCTTCCGATCAGCAGGCAATTCCATTCATGAAACGCGAATATATAGCTATTTGCTTTGGTTTCGGCAACTGGCAATGTGATTAAAAGAGAGCCACCCGAATGCAGTGGGTTAATTAGCGGACAAATGTTAGGTTTGAAAAGGTCTTCTGAAGAGGTCTCTTTCAGTTGTTAAAGTTGCTAAAAATAAAAGCAAACGAACGAAAGTTTTGAAATTAGTCAACTTATGCGACCTTTAGTTAGCTTCATAAACTAAATAAACATCAAATAATTGATGATTTTAAAAACGTAATTTCTTTATTCTTTCATTGTTAAAAGCACTCGATTTAACTTAAGAAATACTAATTCATATTTAAAGACTTTAATCAAAATTATAAATTTACATGAATGCTAAAATTACAAATTCTTTTATATAACTAGTATTAATTTAACGAACTTTGTTAGAACATATTAGCAAGAAAGAAGAACATATTAGCAAGAAAATCTCATTTTCTTAAATCGTAACAATTTAATTAGGATAATTACAGACCGCAGCAATTGTATTTTTGACAAATGAATACTTATTTAGTTTTCTTCACAGATCATCTCAGTATTTAATGATATTACACATTATTATAACGATTTTTTCTGAGAGTTCAACTTTATAATAATCACTTCTAAGCGAAATGAATCCTAAATTATTTTATATATAAAATAATACTGGGATAAAGATTAAGACTCGAAAGGAAACAAGCAAACCTTTGGCATTAAATTAGCTCTGTTTTTAAAAGTTTTGTAAATATCAAGCAATTCTCTTAGTAATAATCTACAGACAAGACATTTAAGGTAGAGTTGCAATTACATTTTTACACAAATATATATTAGATATTCAATGTTAAAAAAATTGTTATTAAAATCAGAAAGAACTTAATTACAACTCACCAACCAGCACATACATTTTCATGTTTTTCATCGGTTGTTAAAAATGCGGTTTCCGCTCCTTTCGGCAACCTTCGATTGTACTCATCAAGTTCTCCTTGGATTCCCTTCACTTTAGTGGTGACGGGTGCCACCGATGGCATTGGAAAGGAATATGCCAGGGAGCTGGCTCGGCATGGCCTCAACTTGGTGCTCATCTCGCGGACGAAGGAGAAGCTCATCGCCACCACCAACGAGATTGGTAAGCACTGCACAAATCCGCCAAAGATCACAGTATTAATTTAATTGCGGACTAAAATTTACAGAGAGCCAGTACAAAGTGAAGACGAAGTGGATTGCAGTGGACTTCACCAAGGGACTCGAAATATACGATCACATTGAAAAGGAATTGGCTGGCATTGATGTTGGCATATTAGGTGAGTGTTGCTGAAGTACTTTTAGAGGGTATTAAATGCATATCGAGAGGAAAATTCAAAGAAAATATTATCCCGCTCAATACCATATCGAAACTATCGTAAACTTTGATATATCGAAATGGTAAATATAAAAAAAATCGATACTATTGAAAATATGGATATTAACGGATAATATCAGAAATTTAATTGATATGTCTGTTTCTCTGATCATATTGGTATGTTCCATCAAGAAATATCGATTTATTGGACATATATTACAACGTTAATTTAAGCACTTTTCGATTTTCGTATATTTCGATTCAGTATAGAAATATATATATTTTTAGTCATGCCTATTAGATATCACAGTTCTTAAACTCTGTTTGAGTTATTGAAAA
>JAEIIG010032868.1:0-13206 GCA_018904695.1 Drosophila parvula | reverse complement strand
ATATATACAGAAAGCATCGTTAACCAGTTTCCGCGAAGCCATCAAACTGTGCCTGGCCTACACCCCGCATCTCATCGCAGTCTCGATCGATCTGGTTGCCTAATCTAATCTAGGTCCGTCGTCTGTCACGCCTCGCGTCCAGGAGGAGCGCGTGAAGCCGCTCCTCGCCAATCTCCGCCACTCTTTTTACAGCTCTAAGTCTAGGCTTACGTAGTGACTAAGGTTCAGCTAATAATACTACTAATACCAGACGCTGAGTTGGGGCTGCTCACAAGTACAAAATAACAAACTTAACTAGTTGCTGCTACGACACCAGCAGTCGCTGCTTGGCGCCCGTGCAGATCAGCGCCTCCCCCGTCGATCCCGATGATCCAGCTGCTCCAAATGTTTCCGTCCCCGCTAACGTGGGCGCTGGCTGCTGTGGCGCCAGCGGGGCGTTGGCCGCTTCGGAGGCGGGGCTGTTCAGCTCGTAGGCGACTCCACCCCAGTGCAGCTTGTAGGTGCGGGTACGCCAACGGATCGCCGGATTCCACAGGGCGTGCAGGAACAGATAAGGTCCGGTCAGCTCGCGGAACAGCCAGCCGATGACGAACTCGAACTTGTGGAACGGCATCGAACCGTGCTGGACGATGGACAGCAGCAGCCAGTCGGACAGGAACCAGCAGAGCACGTGCACCAGGTAGAACACCAGCGGGTCCCAGCTGAAGAGCACGGAGGCCGACCAGGCGGCCAAGGCGCCCAGGATCATGCACTCGGAGAGGGGCTCCAGCAGTATGGTGGTCGGCACCATGGCCACGCGCAGCTTGGCCCAGCGGATGAGCCGCGCCTGGAAGCTGCCGATGTCGCACAGGCCGCTATTCTGCAGCGCCGGCTGGCTGGAGATGCGCATCTTCCAGCCGAGTCGCGTTATGTCGCGAGCAATGAAGAAGTCCTCCGCCAGGTAGCAGCCAAAGACCCTCAGGCCTCCGAGTTGGTCGATGACCGCCTTGCGCAGCAGACAGGACATGCCCGTGTGGCAGTTAATGCCCAGGACGTCCGCCGACAGATAGATTCTGCTCTGCACGGTGCCGAAGAACACCTTCTCGAAGGTTGCCGCAAAGCCATCGCGGTCGCTGGTGAAGGGCATCTGGTGAACCAGAGCATGCTTCTCGGACATGTTCTGGACCATGTCCAGCAGTGTGTCGTCCTTCATCTTGATGCCGCTGTCCGAGATCATCACGAAATCGTACTTGGCGGCCATGTACCCCGGATGGATGTTGTTTATCTTCGGGTTGACGCCCACATCAGAGCCGCCGACAAACAGCTTGGCGTCCACCTTGGGATATTTGCTCAGGAGTCGCTCCACCAGCTGGATGGCCGGGTCCTCCTTGTCCTCCACGCAGAAGAGCACCTCGTACAGCGGGTAGTCCATCGTGAAGAAAGTCTCCAGATTGTGCTGCAGGTTAGGATCCACGCCCATCAACGGCTTGAGGATGGAGACGCCGGGCAGCGGCTGGGCCTCCGTTGGCAGCTTGCAGGACTTCTTGTGCAGCTTGTAACGCCCGTAGCAGATGGCTATCACATGCACCATCCAGGTGCCGAACCAGAAAATCATGAAGAACGCCGCGAAGCCGTACAGCGGCAGCGGTAGGTGCGACATCGCGATGTGTGTGCGGTGTACGGTGTGTGTGGTGTGCGAGGGGAGCTCCCTCGCTGCGTGAGTGTGTGTGTGTGTGTGCGGGGTGTGTGGTGGGTCCGAATCCCAGTCCGTGTGTGTGAGTCGCTGGGTGGGTGGGCGCTCCTATTCAGCCAGAAGGCATTGGCTGCGGTTGCCGCTTTGCGGTTTGCCGTGGGCTCGGATCGCCTCTATATATATATAAATATATATATAACCGTTGCTCGGGACACTGCGATCAGTCCGTTCCGCGCGTTTTCAACATTTTGCAGATCTCGCGTCGCGTTCAAAGCCCAAAAAAAAACTGCTGCCATAAAGGTGCAGTGTTGAGCGGTGGCGTGAATCAGATGCGGAAGCGAAAAGGGCCTAAAAAATGGCAAAAGGCGATAGTGGGCATTTTGCAGCACTGGGCTTACACGTCTGCAATTTAAGAGTTTACGAATTCTGTTAATGTTGTTTAATGATTATTATAACTTAAAATATTTTTTATTTCAATTAGGTAAAGAAAGATAATATATATTGTATTAATTCAATTAATTACAAAGGTTATCGTGTGTTTTCAGATACGGCGCCTGCATAAATGAAGTACACCTCACGTTACCCAACACTGGTCGCATTGTGCCCCCAAACACTAGTCAAATTGTGCCCCATGAAGCTTTAAAAAAATATAATATACATTTAATAAATAATTTTACATATAAACTAATTAAAAAATGAAACCAATGGATTCCTCGTCGAAGGACGACGCCGAGGGCGAGCCGAGCACAAAGAAAGAGGCGCCAGCCAAAGCACCAAAGCTACCGCGGGCCATTCAGACGGCGTTCGACGCCAAGTACAACATTGTTGATCTGAAAACTCCGCTAAACGCCGCTATGTCCGGCCAGTACAAGCGGAGCTTCGCCTACAACAGCCTCAGGAGCAGGTTGCCAGTGGTGCTGACCAACGTGATAGACTCAATGACCCGGGAGAAGGCCGAGCTGGTGGCCTTATATGGTGAGATTTGCGACTAGGATTGACATCCTGCAGCCACTTACCAAAATGTCTTGTCCAGCTTCCAACGAATTCGAGCAGGCGGCGCGCGATGAGCTGAAGACCATCATAGGACTGATTTCCCAGCTGAAATACGAGCTACAGACGGACAAGGCCTTCCATAACTTCAAGGGAGAAGGTGGGTCTGGCCACTGTTTCAAGCCGCCAAATTAATTGATAAACTGACCTTTGCCTTAGAGTCCGATCGCGATGAATGGAACAACTTCCTTGGCGACTTGCCCAGCGGAGAGCGCACCTTCTACCGAGGCTGCTCCCTCAACGCCGAGTGCTATTTGTACCGCAAGCTCTACTCCTTTGTGGAGAACAGTATCTTCCTCAAAGGATATGACTACTTTAATCAAATCAAGGAGAGGGCGCTGATCGATAGCATGGACGATGTGCTGGCCCTAACCATGCACACTCGTCGCCCAGAAAGAAGCCCGAAGGTGTTCGGCGAGCTCCTCAAAATCAACCTGTGGAGCAACTGCAACGATGTATCCACTGATACGGAGGAAGCACCTCAGCAGTTAAACCGCAAGGTGCTGAAGAACGTCGAGGCCACCGATGAGTACGTGCTCGTGAACCAGGCGGAGGAGATTTGGCGCTGCCTGGACACCGGGAATGCGAAGAAGCCGCAGCAGGTGGACTTCATTCTGGACAATGCGGGCTACGAGCTGTTCAGCGACTTCATCCTGGCCGAGTACATGATCGAGCAGCGCCTGGCCACCAAGGTGCGCTTCCACGTCAAGGCACATCCCTGGTTCGTGACCGACGTGACGGAGAAGGACTTTAAGTGGACGCTGGAATACCTGAGCCAGCACGCGGATTACATGATCAGCTTGCTGGGCAAGAAGTTCATGCAGTTCCTCGACGAGGGCAAGTTCGAGCTGGCGCCCATCTCCCATTTCTGGACTTCGCCACATGCCTTCTACAGGTGCGATCAGTGGATAAGGCGAAACATTCCACACCTTACTCACCCACGCTTATCCACATTTTCAGCATGACGCAAACGGAACCGGACCTGTACAGCTCCCTGCAGCTGTCCAAGCTTGTGGTCTTCAAGGGTGAGCTCAACTATCGCAAGCTGCTGCAGGATGTCTGCTGGGCGAGCACTCTGGATATGAGCACCTGCCTCAGGGGCTTCCTGCCGAGCAATATCTGCGTGCTGCGGCGGGTCAAGAGCGAGATAATCTCTGGACTGGCCGAGGGCGTTTCGCAGACGCTTAACAGCAAGGATCCCGACTGGATGGTATCTGGCAGCTATGGGGTCATTCAGTTCGTAGACGGAACGCGTGAATTTGGGTATTAACTTTCTCGAATGTACCAAAAAGAATTAATTTATTTATTTTAAATAAATAGTCGTTACTTATCTTTCAAATAAAGAGAAATGGGTGCACAAAATAGAAATGAGAATAGTAACAGGTTTGATAAAAAAAAAAACAACCAAAGTCAACGCTGATTTCGTATAAGTTATATATAAGTGAAATATTTATTTGTAAACGGAACAACTGCCGCTTAAAAAGTGCTCAACTCAGTCATATATTATTGGCAGCACTCTTTTGCTTTCGTTATCGTTATCGGAAAGCAGAGCTGTTAACTTTCTCTGATTTTACCTACCGATTGCGAATTCGACTTCAATTTGACATACCGATTGGAAATTCTTCTTACTTTAAACATACCGATTAGGTGTTCGTTCGAGCCCCTTTTCTGTTACCATGTAGAAGTTTAGTTTTGACTTTTAAATTTGACGCTGAGCAATGCTTAATTGTGGACTGTGGACCCCAAATTAAAACTCGCGCGAAATTTCAAAAAATTTCAGTTCACAAATTTAGCTTGCGGCGAATAGTCGGAAGTTCGTGAATTTCCAAGGAGAAAGTAATTTGTTGCATGAGCCCATCCGAAATCCCAGTCTTGATTGCTTATAGCTACCATCACAATTTCTTGGCATTTTTAAGCTTTTTCAAAGGGATTTTTAAACTTTTTTTTACACCGGCAGATTTGGCAACACTATCTGTAAGATGTCTGGCGACAAGGATTTCGATGCGAAGAATGGAATTGTGGACGGGCCGACGCCCCCGCACAGCGAGCTGGCGGCCCTATATAAGCAGTGAGTTCCAGTTTGGAGGTCGCTAAATATAGCGCCTAGTATATGTAACAACAAATCGGCCCCGCACTATCTCCACGCACACATGCGAGTCAACGAATTTTATTAATTTTTGTTACAGGAGCTTTGCCTACTACACGTTCCGCGTACGACTGCCATCGACCTTGGCCACCATTGCCGATGCCCTGGCAACGGACAAGGACGAACTGCTGGCCACATATGGAGCAGTGAGTGAAGTAGCAACAGCAATTGCACTTGCACTTGCTCAGCCCCCCTAGTTGACCTTGACGTGGTACCCTTCTGCCCCCGTTTTATTTGCAGGCTGCAGGCGCTGATATTGAACAAACTACCAAGGACGTGAGGCAGTTGCGCGAGGATATCCTGAGCAATGGACCCCTACTGCCCTTTGCGGAGGAAAAGGGTGGGCTAGAGTCACCTGCTTTCCTTGAGAAACCTCATTTTTAAGCTTAAACTTCCCCTTTAGATGCCCAGGACACCCGGCTGTGGAACGCCTTCCTCGACAAGCTGCCCGCGGAGAAGAGAAGCTACTTTGCCGCCTGCTGGCTCTACGCCGAGTGCTACATGTACCGCCGCCTCTCTGCCATCTTCCGGGCCACCAGCCACCTGGCCCAGCACGACTACTTCAGCCGGCAGAAGCAGACGGCGGCCCAGCTGAGCGTGGACGCAATGCTGGCGGTGGCCCGAGCCACGCGGCAGAACGAACGTAACGCTGACACCTTCCGGCAGCTGGTCAAGCTCAATCTGTGGGGCAATCGCTGCGACCTCTCCATCACCTCCGGCAAGCAGGTGAAGCCCACGGGCAATGCCTTCGACCAGGTCACGGATCTGGAGGAGAAGCTGCTCATCGATGGCACTGCCGCCGTGTGGCAAGCCCTGGACAGTGGCTCTAGCGAGGGAATTGTGGACATTGTCTTCGACAACGCTGGCTACGAGCTGTACACGGACCTCATCCTGGCGGAGTATATCATCGACAAGGGGCTGGCGGCCAAGGTGCGCTTCTACCCGAAGGCCATACCCTGGTTCATCTCCGACGTAATGGCACACGACTACCACTGGACGCTGCAGTTCCTCGCCGAGCAGCCGGAAGCGGTGCTCAGTGAACTGGGCAAAAAGTGGCAGCGCCTCACCAAGGAGGGCAAGTTTGAGCTGTCGCCGCTGGAGCACTTCTGGACGAGTCCCTACGAGTACTACCGCATGCCGGAGGTCAACCCAGAGCTTTATCAGCGCCTGAAGGAGGCCCAGCTGGTGATCTTCAAGGGCGACCTCAACTATCGCAAGTTGCTGGGCGACTTCTCCTGGGACAGCACCGAGTCTTTCGAGACCTGCTTAAGGGGTGAGTGGGTTTGGGAGATTGGCATCCTTAATATAGTATATCTTCCCATCTCGTCCAGGTTTCCGTCCCTCGAATCTCTGCACCCTGCGCACTGTCAAAGCGGATTTAATCTGCGGCCTGGGCCCTGGTGTGGCGGAGCAGCTCTTTGCCAAGGACAAGGAGTGGATGTTGACCGGCGAATATGGCGTCATACAGTTTGCCAGCAAGTGAGGAGGCCGGGGACAAGCGCATTGTTAAATTGTTGTAGTCTTATATTGTTAATGTAGCCTCAGATGCTTAACAATTAGAGCGGTTCTGCCGAAGTAGGGTCGGAAATTGAGGTTTGGAAACTATGCAAGTGATTGTTGATTAAATTTATAAGTAAAATAATCGAATTTAAGCTGAAAAGTCTCATATTTTGCTTACTTTTAGCGCTAGAATCTATGTTTTAAAGCGATTCGTGGGGAATATTTGACCTAATTTTGTGTAATTTCTATTATAAATCTCTTTCCAAGTCCAAGTTCAGGTATTTCCGCTCTTGTGAAGCCTTCTTCGCATTGTTAAAAAAAAAAGCACACATACGCCTAACAGACTCATTATGTACGTCAGATGGAATAAAAAGTTACAAAAATCTACGAAAATTCTGTTAAAATTTCAGTTTTTAGTCAGAAGGAGCGAGGAGCGATGGGCGAGACCAGCAAGCGCATCCTGATCGATGCCGCCATCAGCGATGAGCCCAGGATGACCGCCGAACAATTGATGGAACTGGCGTTCAATGAAAAGCATCTCATTATATACGCAGCGCCGGGGCTGCTGGACGAGCTATCTGCCCGGTTCAAGCACAGCTACGCATACTCTGTGCTCAAGCATCGGTCGCCGAGTTTTATGCGCGACCTAATTGAATTCCTGCGAGAGCGGGAGCCGGATATTGTCAAGGAATGCGGAGACTACGCCCACTTTGATCTGAAGCGGACAATCTGGAGCCTGGAGCTGATGCGTCAGGATATGCTCGTTAACAAGCCGTTCGAGATATTCCGGGTACAGGCCCCAGACACCCAGAGCTGGAACAAGTTCATCAACGGCCTCGCCGACGACAAGAAGCAGTGGTTCTCGGCGGTGTGGTTCCATGCCGAGTGCTACATGTTCCGGCGCATTTGGTCGATTTTCCAGCGTTCGGAGTCCCTTGTGAACTACGATTACTTTGCCGACAATAAGAAAATGGCCTTCGAGAAGGCGAAAGAGCTGATGAAGTCCATTCTCCAGTCCTCCAGAGACATGGACACCAGCAAGGAGAGCTTTCAGCGTTTGCTAAAGCTGTCCCTGTGGGGCAATCGAGTCGACTGGATGCCGGATTCCCGGCTATATGAACTGTTGATGGAGTACGAGCCCAATCTGCTAATCGATCAGTCGGAGGCCGTGTGGCTGGATCTCAAGGAGGCCTACGATCCCGTCTACGTGGACATTGTGTGCGACAATGCGGGCTTCGAGATCTTCGCGGATCTCGTGCTGGCGGACTACATCATTCAGTCGCGACTGGCGCAACGGGTGCGCTTCCACGTGAAGGCCATTCCCTGGTTCATTTTGGACGTCACTCACAATGACTTTCACTGGCTGCTGCACTTCTTCAGCGAGCACGAGTATCCCGAGTTCCGGGCCTTTGCCAAGCGGATACAGCGGCACCTGAACAATCGCTCCTTCATCCTGTGCGAGAAGAGCTACTTCTGGACGAGTGCCCACGACTTCAGCCAGATGAAGCTGGTGCAGCCCTGCCTGTATGTCTACCTGAGCGAGGCCGCGCTGGTCATTTGCAAGGGGGACTTCAACTACCGCAAGCTGCTCGGCGACATCAACCACAGGCCCACCGATAGCTTCGACACCTGCCTGCGCGGCTTCCAGCCCGCGACCGTGTGTGCCCTGCGTGTTATCAAGACGGACATCTACTGCGGCATGTCCGTTTGCCAGGTGGAGTGGCTGAAGGAAGACCGTCCCAACTGGTCACTCGAGGGCGTGTGCGGTGTCATCCAGGTGGCCGTTAAGCACCGCCTGTCGGGGGACATAATTGTGTGATTATTGGGAGAATATATACATAACTGACATCGCAGCTGTAACGAAAATAACTCACCCATTGTTTTTGCTCCTTGGCTTGTATCGAAACTTTTAACTCTCAAGATGAGTAACGACAAAAGATTTCCATTGCAGGTACTGTGCCAGCTCGCTCAAAGTTTAAATTAAGCTCTTTCTGGCTTATGAATAGCATTTCAAGAGAGACTAGAGCCAACATAAGGCGTTACTTATCTTGAAGCTTATATTGTCTTTGCCATGAGTGAAGTTAATGAATCCCTTTTCCATATAAATGTCTCCGGATAGTCGGCATGCTGCAAACTTTTATTAAAATAGGTAGAAGCAACCTTGCGAGCTCTGGTGTTTATTCAGTTAGTTATGGTTTTTATTATCTCCTAAATGGTAGGCGGTGTAAGTCGTTAAAGTAAGTATTGCATTCCGTACTTTAAGAGACTAAAATCTAGGCATTATCAAGTAAGTATGAATGGTAGAAAAATATGTATGCTCTAAGGCCATATTCATAGCTATAGCTATTCCTATATATATATATATTTATGTGATCGCTGATCGATGCTTCGAATTGTTCAAGTCTTATCAATTGCCGTTATAATATGGGGAGGAAAAAAAAACAAAAAAAAATTTTAAATTTCATGCAATATTCTGTAGCTCTCAGTTTACAACATCATCCCTATCGCGTCGTCATCTTCGTACCAATAGCTGTACTATTAATTAAAAATCCCAATAACTAAATGTTTACTCTTCTGCGTTCGTCCTGGCTTGGAGCTTGGAGGGATGGGATTCCTGGATGCCCGCCGCCTCACATTAGGCAGTTGGGATTGAGCTGCTGATATGGCGTCAGATCTTTGGTGATCGAAAAGAGCGCTCCGTCGCGCACCATCTTGCACATGAGGGCGCCCAGATTCTTGGCGTCGTCGATGCCCGAGTGGGCCCTGCCCTCGAAGGCCAGGCCGACGTGCGACAGGGCGTCGCTGAAGTTGCACGGACGGTACTTGTACCACGACCGATATATGGCCCGCACATCGATCCACTGGTTGAAGTAGGCCGCCTTGCGCATTCGCTTGCGCGTGCACTCCTTGGCCAGGCAGATGCCAAAGTCCCAATCTGTCCAAGTCACGAAGGCACAGTTGCCCAATATGTTCGATTTGCTCATCTTCGGCAAGCTGAGGTTGCGCGAGCGCAGCTCCTTGCGCAGCCACTCGTGGAACATCATCATCGCCGTCTGCAGCGGCACGCCCGTGTCCACGGTCTTCTGCTGAATGCCCGTCAGCTCGATGCAGTAGGGGCTCAGGCGCGGCGACTCGATGGGCAAGATGTACTTGTGGAACTCGGCCTCAATTTTGCCAGTCTTTAGGTTGACCAGCACAGCTGGGAATTCTGCGAAATTCAAGAGGAAGCGAATTAGCGATCAATCATATCTTTCGGCGTGCAACAACGTTTAGCACATAAGCCCAAAATCCTCACCAATAATCTCCGACTCTCGCCAACTTGGCGGTGCCTGATTCTCCCAGCAGGTGGCCTCGAAGTCCACGGCGATCACATAGGTAAAGGGCTGCATGGCCAGTTGCTTGGATTTCCTCGACTTCTTACCCTTCACGGGCACTGTGCTGGCGGCGGCAGTGATTTCCGCTTCGTTGAACGAGTCTTCTGGATCGTTGCTGGGATCTGGCCGGGCTCCGTCCACATATATCGTGTCGATCAGGCCGAGTTGCCTGCAATGCAAACAAATTGGAAAATATATTGAATTCTCCTTGTCTGACACTTTTCGAGTTGATAATTTGTTTAGAAAAATATGAATCTCTTTCTTTGGTATATTTAAAGCTACTACTAATCGGTAATGTACAAGATCCTAACCTAATCCGTGATCTATTTAGATCCAAGTTATTGCTGCTTGCCGTAGCAGACTATCATGGGCTTGAGGTGCCACACGAGGCCATTGGTTTCGTCGAGGGCCCGGGCTATCACGTCCGGTTCGGTGGCCGCCTGGAGGAAGGTCACAAAGGCTTGGCCCTTCATGCGACCCTGCTGCATCACTTTGATGTCCAAGTTGGCGGCAGCAGTGTACTTCGAATAGAGTTCCCTTAGCTGCACCTCGTCCACATTCTTGTCCAGGTTCTTGATGTACAGCTTGTTGCTGGGCTCGCCCACTTTGTAGTTCTTGCAGATGGGCAGGGCCTGGAGCTCGCTGGCGGTCAACCGCTTCTCTCGGTTGGAGATGGAGTAGGTGGAGGAGGGTGCCTCCGACTTGGCTGTTGTGGGGTTTAGAGTGTCCGGCAGCTTGAGCTCTATTTTGGGTGCATTGAAGGTGGGTTTCGAGGTTTCTCTCTGTGGATTCCCCTGCTGGGCGGCCGCCTGCTGCAGCATGTGGCGTGTTCTCTTGAGGATCTTTTCGCTGGCAACTGCAGGTATAAGTCTCTGCCTCTTGGCGTTCTTCTTTCCATCCCCCACCTGCTCATCGCCCTCGCTCTCCAGCTCGCTCTCGGGATCGCTGGGCACAATCTCCGTTTGGGTGGCCACATTCTGGTGATCCTTAATCAACAAAACACTCGAGGAACGCTTCTGGAAAGGCGGCTCAAGATTCATGCGATTCATCAGGTGCAGAACCTGGTTGTAGAAGCCCCTGTTCGCCTGTAGATGTTGACCAATCCTGGTCAGAATCTCCGAATTAATGGGCGGGTAACTGTATCTGAGATATGGCGGCGGCGGCTGCGTAAAGTCACAATGATTATTGCAGGCATATAGCCTTCGCACGTACTTGTCGATTTCCAGTTCCTGCTGCCGCTCCTCGCTTCCTGCCGCTGCTGCTGCTCCTTTGGCGGTTTGTGTGGCTTTGTTGGAGTGGCTAGCTGCCGGATTCGGCCGCGGTCCAAAGGAACTGATGCAGAGGGGCTTGTCGAGCTGCTCGCTCAATCCTTGCAGCTGCTCCAGCGCTTGTGCCGCCTCGTGTTCATCGCCGTACTCCAGGATCGCTCTTTTCCGGCCGTAGGAGTTGAGGGTGCGCGGGACAATCAGCCGGCACTCTTGGATCAGCTGTGCCAGCTCCTCCAGGCTGCAGGGCATCCGTTTCAGGAGCAGTTTGCTGCTTTGGACGGTCATTTTTTGCACGAATTTGAATAAATCCAAGAACTTTTGGTGGTTTCAACTAAAGGTGTGACCTTACGCAAGTGATAAAGAAATAGCTGTTAAAATTAGTATGAATGGTCACACTATTTGCTATAAGCAGCTGATTATCCTATAAATTAGTGTTGCCAGATTTCTCGTTTGCACTTAACAGAAGTGAATTTGGCGGGAGTTTTCAACGCTCGCTGCTACTGTTGCAGCCGCCTGTTGTTTGGTCGATAAAAAGCGAGTTGCATAAAAAACGAATGCCGCCTCTTACTTTCACTAATTGCACCGGTTATCTCCGATTTCTGATGCAGTTAAGCGAAATTTAACGGGGAAAATCATAATACGGTTAAAATAAACTATTTTTCACAATCTATAACCGTTTTCTTAGTAAAAGAGGGAATTTTTCTTTTTATTTTTAATGGTTATGAAAGACTTCTTAAAGAAAGATGTTCCAAGCACCTTTAAGATTTAAAAATCATAAAAACTGTTATATTTATGCATTATTTTGTTAGAGTTTAAGATAAGAAATAGATTTGTATAAATAAATACTAAGAAAAGTAGCACAATTAAAAGCTTTGAACTGTTTTATCAAAAACAATATCCATTTGGTTTTGGGGACTAAGTAGTCAGAGACAAATGCTCGAATCGCGTGCCATCTTCGGGATAATCATCGTACGACCGCGCTGGCACTATGCACTTACTCGTAAATGCATTAAATTACAACCCGCTGTGGTCTCTGGTTGGTTTAGATCTCCTTTCGGATGAGCGTAGTAATTTTCCGTTTTTCCAGAGAGAGGCAACGGCGACCGAGTCGGAGTCAATGCACTTTTGGCGCACGCTTTTAATCAAATTGAATTACATACGAAAAATGCCTGACATGATCTGCTCTGCTTTTTGATATATGGCACACACAAAGTGGTTATAAAAAGATCAGCGAGCCGCCCCCAGATTGCATAAAATTTGCACTGATTAAATGGACAAACCAAGGGGGGCGGCGGGGCATTGAGGGGGGGAAATGTGCAGCCAGACACTTTCGCTTTTCACTGGCTTTTCGGAACCGAGCCGAACCACATGCGGAAGTCGCCAAATTGGATGAATGAACTTTCCTCTCTTCTGCTCGGCTCTGGCAGCCGCGAAAAAATAATGAAAACAACTTCTGAATTCACTTTTACTTGCGCCAATTGAAACGAGTCCGTCCGACCGCTGTCGACTTTGCATTCTAAGTGACTTTAATGGGTTAAGCTATATTTAGAAAATTGCAACAAATTGCCAAGTGGAATGCCAGTGGAGCACACAGCAATTTGCACGCGGAAAGGAGGTTAACTGGAGGAAGGATCAATTGCAACGGGGAAATGGTCTGGGGAATAGATAGATAGGCACCATAAGGATGTGTTTGGGCTGACATTAGGGGATTTAATTGCATTTAGCTGGTTATTAGCTGCATTTTTAATAATTAAAAGCAAATGGGGAAATGGTAACCGAACACCGTTGAAGCTTTGACAGCACCATGGAGATACATCTTATTAGAGGATATATATTTTAATTTCCACCCCCACAAACTCTGATTCACTTAAATGGCTCCTGAATCAGCAACAGGTTTTCCCATTGGTCATCATCTCCTCTGCATTCCAACACAGAAATCGGTTAGCAAGTGATGACAAGCCCCTTTTGGAACATTCCCCATTAATTAGCCCACAAAAAACATTGCACCGAAGTGCGATTGGGATTGTCGCTGAACAATACTATATTACTTGGCAATCACTAATCACTCTCCCGAGAGAGAACTCACTTTCAATTAACCAAATAAATACTTTTGAAAGCATGAACAGAGTAGTTTTAGGCCAAATGAGAAGCGTGCCTGAACACAATGGAGCCAATAAATAACAAAGAAAATATATA